>JANPWX010017794.1:72149-88777 GCA_024734555.1 Trochalopteron elliotii | reverse complement strand
ACACAAAAAACAACCAAAATGCACTCAGTAATCAATACAAGTTTTTTCCACTCTCTCGAGCCCCACAGTTGGGCACCAATATTACTATATGTCCTGGTTTAGGGCAAATTTGGGAGGAAATCTCCGAATGGGGTTCCTCTGAAAAGCAAATCCAAACAGCCTCTCCCCCCCAGCAGGTCCGGGGAAAGAACTCCCTCAAAGAAGAGTGGAAAAAACCCTATTTATTTAACAAACAAAATGCCCACAAGCATAAAGAATGAATAATAATAATAATAATAACAATAATAATAATAATATGAAACAATAAAACCTCTCACTGCTCCGAAGAGAGATGGCAAAACTGAGAGTCCGTGCCAGGAGTCTGTTTATCAGTCGCTTCAGTGCTGGAAAATGCCGAGTCCTGGCCCGGTGGGCCATGGGTGCAAGATCCCGGTGCTCCTCTGGGTTTTTCAGTCCAGAGCAGATTTAAACAGTCCCAAAGAAAAATAAAATAATAAAAAAACAGTCCAGGAAAGCTTCTTTGCCTCAGCTAGCTAGACTAACAAAGGGGAAAAAAAAACTCTCTCTGGCTGCCCTCTGTGCATCCGACGAAGGACAAAAAAAAAACAAAAAACACACAGTCCCAAGGATGAGAGCAGATTCAGAGGAGTGAGTTTGTTTCTCAAAACAAACTGTGCTCTTCTTCTTTCCCTGCTCACTCTCAGAACCAGTCTTAAAGGTACAGAACACAGAACAGACGATTTGGGGATACACATCTCTCAGTAGTCCCATCTCTTTCGCGCAATCCTGATAACTTACTATTAGGTAGATGATTCATATTTGCAAGATACTATTCAACAACTTAATCTTACTCAGCATAGGTTGCAAGTGTCCCCTTAAATTCAGTAAACCCCTCCTTGGAAATATTTAAGATCAAAATGTGAAACCACAACCATTAACTTAAAAGTCTGAGAAGAGTTACTGAGATCAATTAGCTGGGTAAAGCCCATGCTATGTTTGCCTGCTCATCATTCAAGACATTTGTTTGCTCACTTGAAAGCAAATTCTGACTTCTGCATGGCCGTTGTCTGCAGAAGCTATTCGAAGTTTAGATGTAATTAGCTCATGAATCTCCACTGCAAAAGCAGGCAGAATTGTGCCAGCTTTACCAGTTTGCTTGCTTTTTACCCCATGGCTTTATAAGACAATTTAAATGTGAGCATTTCACCATGAAGAAACATGTGACAGCATTTCAAACCGATACAGCTATTCAGTGATTCAAATATAATTATTCTTCCTTACTACTTATAAATTGAAATTGGACTTGATATCAAAACAGTTTATGGACCACAAATGGAATAAAGTGCAGCACATTCCTTTGGAATCAGCTGAAACCGTGCAGTCTTGTACACCCACTGACCTGACAGAGTTACATATGCCAGTTATTATATGACTGGGTCCTTGATGTTTTGTCCTTAAATATGTATATCTCATTAGCTTTAGTACTCCAAGCTCAAAACCATTGTACTGGCCATCACAAAAAGCTATATTACCATCTGTAAGCTAGACAGGTTTCAAATGCAATTTGCCCAGATGTACAGGTTGTCATTTGTCTGAGTAAAGCTGCTCCTTGAAAAATCTTGTCAAACTTATGCTTATACCAAAAAAGTAGTGACCATGAACAGGAACTTTCAATAATGTTTACCATAAGCTATTCTCCAAACTAAATTCACAACATATTTGCCTCACCTTTATGATCTTTCCAGTACATCCTGCAGTTGCTGCCATTTCATTTATAAATCAGTTGTTCACTTGGATATTGTTCATTGATGCTTAACTATTGTATGGCAAATGATCAGTAGCTGTCTTGTAATGATGGAGTCAAAATGAGTTAAATTCTGTGGTATCTGAAACTTTTAAAGGGTCACTCAACTTTGAATCTAGTCATTGGAGAAAAAGTGAACTGAGAGCTCTCTAGCTGTTACCCTTAACTTCCACTAACTTGTGTAATTAATGCTTTCTCCCTGTTGCTATGCAAGTTATTCACACCTAAGAATACTAGTGCCTACAGAGAGCCTGTGCTTAAAGTAGCCATGTACACAAATTGAACCTGAAATTTGCTTTTGCCAGAGCTAAATCAATTTATTTGTTATCCAATATATTTGTTGTCCAGACAAAATAATTTAGCTTATAGTTGATAACGTCCCTTTCAAATATCATAGACTGGAAGTTGTAATTTGGGTTTGTCTGTATACCAAACCACTGTTTCTTGACAAAATTCAGATATTTTCATACAACACTGACAAATTTTGTGACACAATTTTTTTTTCTCTTTACCTTCAGACAAACTGTTGCAGAAATGTTCACTTGCCTTTAACACTAACAAACTATTCTGTGCTGTTCCGATTAGGACATACAGTGAAGGCAGTCATTACATGGCAAGAAGATCATTAATGGAAATATGCAATAAATCAAACTGGTGGCAAGAAGATCATGATGCAATAACTCAGACAGATGGTTCCACTTAACAGGTTGAATTTTGTGCAGCAGTGTTCATTTTAAGGATTTTTGCACAAGAAGCAGTTAATATTAGTGATTCTGAATATGTTGTTTATATCATAACATGAATACATAGAGTTTTTATGAAGGGATTTAGCCACAAGATATTATTTAATGTTACTTACATGCATTCCTTTGATTGCCCGTAGGTTGTTCATGTTAAGAAAGTTTCTCAACAGATATTAATAGAGGTTTGTTTATAAGATATGTTAGGGAAATCCTTCCAGTCAAGGTTTTGGCTCTGACCAAGCCCTGGCCCTGGCTGGTTAGGGAAATATGCCATCAGACCCAGATGCTTCTGCACTAAAAATGAAACCGAGTCACTTTGACTTGCTGATTTGGTCTTATAAAAGCTGGACCCCCTTTCGAGGTAAACTTGGAAGCCTTTCCTGGGAAAGGTTCTCCAGGTCCTCACTGCGAAATGGGGCTCCCCAGCTATTGCAGACTCTGGGTGATGGTAAAGTATTTAGGGAGCTGATTATGTATTATTGTTTTATTAAGTGCATTGTTTTACTGTTCATAGTAAGAGAAGTGCATGTTATCAAAAACAAAAAAGGGGGAATATGGCTCCTCAAGAACATTTAGATTACACTGAGTTTTTTGAACGCAGATCATCAGTTTTGATCCCTGGCAGAGCAATGCTGCTCTGGAGATTTGCATGCACAGAGCCAATTTCCAAAAGTTTTCTGTAGGGATCCACAACTGGGTGTAAAATGACAAGGCCCAGCTGATTTACTAACCTGTGGAAGAAGGCATGCATGTGTTCTATTGCCAACAGGTCCAAAGTGGTTACCTGCTCATCTGGACAAACATTGATCGTCTTCAAGGAGACAAAGCCCAGTGAGAGGACAATTCAGAAATATGTCTGTAGTGATTTTGGTTTGCCAATCTGAGATTTCCCGGCCAATGCACTATTTAATGTAGTGGGTCTAATGTTGGCTAAATGCCAATACACACACTAGAATTATTTACTCTTTTTCTGATGCGAGATAAGATTAGGAGAAGAGCAAAGCAGGCTCAAAACTTTAAAGGGTATAAAGAAAACTTTATTTAAACAGAACTGAAAGAAAAGAAAAAAAATAGGAAGAATCAGAATCAAACCTTCAGAACACTTCTCCTCCCCCCACAACCTTCTTTTTCCCACTGACAACATGCAGAGACAAAACCTGGGACTTAGGTCAGTTTACCACCTCTAAAATAGTCTTTCATCAGTTCTCTTAGGGAGAGGAGTCTCTCTTGCTATGTCATGGAGACTGCTCCACAAGAAAACAGCTCTCTCGTGGCTTCAATTTCCACGAATAGCAGCCGCCTGGAAATCTGCAATTGTGAAGTCCCTCCCATCTCATGCAGCCTTCCCACAGCTGTGTTCATGGGCCATGTGAAACTCATGGGGTACTATTTTAAGGATGAGCTGTTCAAAGCAAAGGTTCTCTTCATCTTTCTCTGAGATCATCTTCATCTCTGGGAACAGAGGTCTTCTTTCCCTGGGGGCAAAGGGTCTTCACTCTCATCTCTCTGTTCAAGCTTCTCATGAGATCACAGCTACTTCAACATTTACTTGCTTCAGCACAAATGCCTTTGCTCATGTCTACAATTTGAACACTTCATCTCCCCATACTGTTTTCATGAATTACAGGGATATTTCAGGGTATTATAGTCCATCACCATGGCCTTACTAAAAGAATTTCAGCCCAAGACTATGGCATCTCCCCATTCTCCTTCCATCTGGGATTTGACTCTTTCTTTACTGGCCTTGGCATCTTTATGTTGTTCCTCTACGTATCCTCACTTTTTCCTTTTCTCCCACTTGAGAGAGGATCGATGTTTTGCAAGTTTCATCTGTGCAGTGAAAGAGTTAATATCTCGCCTGGGGCCTGTGGATGGTCATGATGTTTTCTGCCAGGCAGTGGCTGAAGCAGTCACAATGATGGATATCAGGCCACACTGGGGCCTGTGCCAGGATCTGAGGGGGCCCGGCCAAAATGGCGGCAGCTGCTCTGGCCGCATGGCTGGTCTCAGGCCCGTATTGCATTTAATTCCAGACACGAGCCACACTGGGGGGGGGCAAGACGTTAACAGCTGTGGCCCGGCCCTGCCTTGTCCAGGGCCCCTTGGCCTCCCCTTCCCCTGCTTGGCAGCTGCTAGGACCGGGCCTGGCCAGGACAGGGCCCAGGGGGCTCCCCAGGAAGGGGCCTGGCCCCTCAGCAGGACCTGCCCAGCCCAGCCCAGTGTAAGAGATGGTCCGAAGATCCTTCATCTGCCTCACAACTGTTGTCAAGGACAGAGACTGAAACGCCTAAAGGACTCTAAAACCCCAACACAGGAGTTTGGGCCTGGCTGAGGTGGGACGTCTGCCAAGTGTTGCCTGCAGGTGTGTTCTCTGGAAAAAAATGGCATGTATTCCCATCAGAACCTGAGCAGAAACAATGGGCAAGTCACGGTGAATTGACTGTACTTGCTGCCGGACCAGTCTGTTTCTGTACCTGTTCTTGTTCTCTCAAAACGAGCACATCGTATCGATCTCCCCACCTTTTGGCCAACTGCCAGTAGCTTTGGAAAAGACTATAAAAATGCTCCCTAGGTTAACCAAAACTTGAGATCTCCCCACAGAAGAAGATGGATCTATTGGCCAGACCAGGAGGATTTTGTCTCTCCATTGGTAGCTATTACCCTCCCCCTCTTTCTCTCTCTCTCTATCCTTTATTTCCTTTCAAATCCTTCTATTGCATTTGCTGATGGCACTCAATAAAGGTGCATTTGTTTTGATTAATACTGAAATCCCCTCTGTGTTGCTTTTGCACTCTGAGATCAGTAAACGAACCATCACGATCCCCGCTTGTATTAGTGGATCGTGACACCCGGCCACATGGAGGGGACCGGGCCGGCCTATTTCCTGTTCCCAGGCTGGAAGAAAAAGAGACTTTTCCTGGGCTAGTTGGTCTTAATATATGAATCTCACAGAGGTGTATACAGCTCTTTAATTGGTTTAACAGGTTGTCAATATTCAAACTAGCCACTGATTGTTTTTGTCAGGCACGGAGGAAACTGCTAGCAGCTTCTGTTAGAAAAATCATTTCCGTGGGTGGCTTCTTCCCTCCTCACTAAATGCCAATTAATGCAAAACTAGCACAATGTCAAAGTCAGCATTTCCAGCTAATAAACTCCCTCCTACCTAAACAGCACAGCCCCCGAGCTCTGGCCATAAGAGCTCTGGAACAGTATTTCCAAATGCAGAAGAAGCAACTCTCTTCCTGGAGACATTGGACACCATCTTTTTATTTTCCTATGCTGTGGGTCTCTTTGTCAGTGGCATAGCTGTCATTGGTGTGTTTTTATTGATTAAAAAAAAGAAGGGGGAGATGTGGGAGACAAGAAATCCTGTTCACTCTTGCTCAACAGAAAGCACTCTGGGAAAGGAACAGCTAACAGTGAAGTAAAAACCAGGCCCTGTAACCAGAGATCGGGTTGTATGCCTGGCGTGTGCTTGCCTTGTGTGTAAGGCAGTGACTGGTTGAGGAGATGCATGGACACCCCATGATCAGAAAACTGATTGGGTAAATGGATGCATGAACAGCCACACTGCAGTGGCAGGCAGCCAATGTGTGCTTGTTTGGGTTAAGTTTAGAACATAAAAGGGCTCATTTTGTTACAATTAAGCAATCTTCTTCAAAGCAAGCAAGGAGGTCTGTGTGTCTTTGTTCCCTATTGATATGTCCATCAACATTGCCAATACATTTTTCTCCATTCTTTTAGCATCAGACTGCAGGCCACAGTTTGATTTCACCCAGAAGGGTGTCCAGTACACCTGGAACTGACTACCCCGGGGTGAAAGCACAGCCCCACTATTTGCCATGGACTGATCCAGACTGCATTGGAAAAGGGTGAGGCTCCAGAACACTTGCAGTACATCGATGACATCATCATATGGGGGAACACAGAAGAGGAAGTTTTTGAGAAAGGGGAGAAAATAATCCAGATACTCCTGAAGGCTGGGTTTGACATAAAACAAAGTAAGGTCAAGGGACCTGCCCAGGAAATTCAGTTCCTAGGAGTAAAATGGTAAGATGGATGTTGTCAGATTCCAATGGACATGGTGAACAAAATAGCAGCTATGTCCCCACCAACCAACAAGAAGGAAAAACAGGCTTTCCTAGGTGCTGTGGGTTTTTGGAGGATGCATATTTCAGAGTACAGTTAGATTGTAAGCCGTCTCTAGCTTGTGATGTGGAAGAAAAACAATTTTAAGTGAGGCCTGGAACAACAACAAGTGTTTGAACAGATGTAGCAAGAGATTTCCCACACAGTAGCCCTTGGGCCAGTCAGGACAAGACAGGATGTAAAGAATGTGGTCTACACTGCAGTCAGAGACAATGGTCCTTCCTGAAGCCTCTGGCCAAAAGTATCCAGGGAGACTCAAGAACAATGCCTGGGGTTCTGGAGTTGGGGATGCAAAGGATCTGAGGCCAGCTACACCCCAGGTGAAAAAAAGATCTTAGCATCTTATGAAGGCATTTGAGCTGCCTCAGAAGTGATCTGCACTGAAGTACAGCTTCTAGCACCGCAACTACCAGTGCTGGGTTGGATGTTCGAAGGGAAAGTCCCTGCCACATATCATGCCACAGATGTTACGTGGAGGAAGTGGGGTGCGGTGATCATACAGCAAGCTTGGATAGGAAATCCCTGGGATCTCGGAAATCATCACAAACTGGCCTGAAGGTCACAATTTTGGACTATCATCTGAAGAGGAAGAGGAGCAGGTGATGTGCTGAGGAGGCCCCACCATATAATCAGCTACCAGAAAATGAGAAATGATACTCTCTTCACTGACTGATCCTGCCATATCATAGGGACAAATCGAAAATGGAAAGCTACCACATGGAGCTTTATGCAGCAAGTCATAGAAGCTACTAAGGGTCAAGGTGGATCAAGTCAGGTAGCAGAGCTGAAAGCCATCTAGCTGGCTTTAGATATCACTGAACAAGAGAAATGGCCAACACTCTACACTGACTTGTGGATGGTAGTAAATGCTCTGTGGGGGTGTCTGGAATGATGGAAAAAGGCCAATTGGCAGTGCAGGGGGAAACCCATCTGGGCTGCCAAAGTGTGGAAAGACATCACTACCTAGGTAGAGAATTTGGCTGTAAAAGTATGTCATGTGGATGCACATGCACACAGCAAAAGTTGGGCTACTGAAGAACATCGCAACAATGAACAGGTGGATTGAACTGCCAAGATAAAGTGTCACAGGACTGGCAACATAAGGGTGCAATATTTCTAGCTCAGTGGGCCCATGATGCCTCAGGTCATCATGGAAGAGATGCAACATACTGATGGGCTCGTAACCGAGGGGTGGGCTTAACCACGGACGGTATATCCCAGGGAATCCGTGATTGTGAAACGTGTGCTGTGATCAAGCAGACTGTCGTGATTTGACACTGGCCCAAGACCAGGCACGCACGAAAGCCGCTCGTTCACCCCCCCCCACCACGGCTGGGCAGAGGAGAGAAAAATTAACAAAGGGTTTGTGAGTTGAGATAAGGACTGGGAGAAAACACTCCAAAGGCAAAACAGGCTCAGCTTAGAGGTACAAAGTGAATTTATTACTAACAAAATCAGAGAAGGATAATGAGGAGTAAAATAAGACCTTAAAGAACACCTTTTTCCCCCAACCCCTCCCTCCTTCCCAATGACAGCACAGGGAGACAGGGCATGGGAGCTTTGGTCAGTTCCTCACCTGAGGTTTTCTTCTGCTGCTCTGGGAGAGGAGCTCTTCCCCTGTGAGACCATGGGGTCCTGTAGTCCTGGTTTTGTGCCTGAGATGTTTTGGTTTTCTGAAATTCATTTCCCAGGGAATTTTCTGTAAACAAGAGACATGTTTTTGTAACGGCAAATTTGTTTACATATTTTCCCTAGGAGAGACTTCTTGATGTCCCTCTGGTCTCACCAATGTGATTGAAGAGGTTTGTCTTCTTGTCACCAATCGAATTGGTCTGTGTAGAATAGTATATAAGGGAGACACATCCCAAAAATAGAGGAGTCATTTTCAGCCTTCTGAAGTCAGAGTCTTGTGTTGTTGTGGTGTACAACAGCATCAGGGTCCCTCCACAGGAGACAGTTCCCCATGAACTTCTCCAGCATGGCCCCAAATCTCACAAGCAGCAGTCCTGCCAAAACTACTGCAACATGAATTCCCCCCATGGGTGAACAGTCCTCTGAAAACTGCTGCAGCATGGCTTTCTCTTTCCACGGGGTGCAGTCCTCCAAGGAGACACTGCTCCAGTCTGGAAGCAGGGGCCCTCTCTCTTCAATGGGCCTCCCACTGGACCACAGCCTCCTCCAGGCATCCACCTGCTGTGGTGTGAGCACCTCTTGCATGGGCTGCAGGTGGATCTCTGCATTGCCCATGGATCCCAGCATCCCCCGTGGATCCCCATGGGCTGCAGGGAGACAACCTGCTTCACCATGGTCATCACCACGGCCTGCAGAGGAATCTTGGCTCTGGCACCTGGAGCACCTCCTCCCCCTCCCTCTCCACTTACCTTGGTGTCACCATGTTGTTTCCCTCACATGTTCTCACCTCCAACTCTTCTCTGCCTAGAAGAAAAAACTGTCCCTCTTTGTTTTGATTTTCTTGTTAAATATGTTATCACATAGGCATTACCAACCTCTCTCATTGGCCCAGTTTTGGCCAGTGGCATGTCCATCCTCAAAGCCATGAGGTATTGGCTCTGCTGGACATGGTGGAAGCTTCTAGCAGCTTCTCACAGAAGCCACCTCTGTGGCCCCCTCACTACCAAAAACCAGGCTGTGCAAAACCAACACACAGGCAAAGTGGGTAAAGCCCCTGTGGTTTGGGGGAAGGTGGTCAAAACAAATATGGGGAGGCCTGGCAGATCAATTACATCACACTCCCACAGACCTGCCAAGGCAAGGTCTATGTGCTGACAGTGCTGGAAACAACCACTGGATGGCTGGAGACATACCCCGTGCCTCACGCCACTGCCTGGAACACCATCTTGGGCCTTGAAAAGCAAGTCCTGTGGCAACATGGCACCCAAGGGAGAATTGTGTCAGACAATGGGACTCATTTCAAAAACTTTTCAGTACCTGCTATTCTGCTAACTATCAGTTTAATTCACTGTGAATCACACAACAGAAGGAAGCTACAAATGATTATAGGTAAATTATTTATTTTGAAGGTGGGAATCTGTTACAGTTTTGCTCGCTTTATCTCTTTGAGGTCAGGATGAAAGACACGGGAAACAGAATTGAGTTTGGTCTTGGTTGTTTATTATATCTGATCTATTTACAGTATTTACAGCTTGAGCTCTAACTTGCTAGTTAGAGAAACAAGGCAAAATGGAGACTTTTTAACTTTTACTAAGGTTATTTAAGAGATAGTTACTTAATACTAAAGTGGCACATATTATTTATGTTTTTGACTCAATAGTGACTATTTGATGTTTGCAATGCAGACATTTTTTACTCAATTAGAGAAAGCCACTCAGGTCTGTGAAGAAGATGGAAGAAGAAGGTGAAGAAGAAGAACTTAGACAACACTTTGAATTCTGTATCTTGGCTTACACACATTACTATATACCAAAACTTCAAACTTAAGTTTTTACTCTGTGAGATCACACAACACTATTTTAACTACATGCTTACAACTCTTGTACTATCATACAATCTTGGGAGCTTGTTTCAAGGTTTCAAGTCAAATGCGGTGCTTGCCTGAGGATCAGCACCCCTCAGCCTAGAAAGCTTGAAATTTTCAGCCTCCAGGGTTCCAACAGGAATCTATATGATCTAGTCTGTTTATGATGACAGAAGTCTGCATCTTATGTCATGAAAATTTCAGCCTCAGGAAACTGAAATGTTTGCCAGTAGGTTCTAAATTACATGAACAATGTGATTGTGAGAGACACCATTGAATGTAGATCTTAATTGTAGAGATTATTTGACCAGAAATTTCCACTACCATTAATGAGCTAAACAGAAGAATATCTAACTTGGTTTTTGTCCTAGCAAACAGAAAATTTCATTAATCACGTCTGGAAACATTTTGAGGAGGAGATGAAAGGTTTCCAAATCCAAACTAATCCCTCTCAAGACAAATGCTTTTACTATAAATTTTTATTAGCAAATACTTGAACAATAAAATTAGCTTTAAAAATTAACATTAAAGATACTGTAAAACAATCCATTGGGGAATGATTTGGAGAAAGCAAGGGGAAAAAACCCAGGTAAAATGTCAACAAGTAATTGATTGGCAACACTGTAAAGGCAGACTGATTTTGATGAGATAACATGCAACTAAAACAATTTTAAAATTAATCTTTGCCCAAATTCCCTCTCCCCTGCCGTCCAGCCCTGGCTAGCAATGGACCTCGGGAGGAAATCTGGACTAGGACAAAGATAAAAGACAAAAAGGTGCTCTTAATCCTCACAGGACACAGTCCCACAGTTTTAATGTAGAACCTACACCTTGGAGCCCAAGAGGAGAAAAGAGACCAAGACCCCCCATGCGGGGAGTTTTAAGCCCTAGGGAAGAGGGGGAGGAGAGGGAGTCTGTTGACCAATGGGGACTGACCCAGGGAGAGGTGAGACACAGAGGGTATCAGGTGAGGGAGATGCAAAGGTTCATGGGAAGGTGCAACCAATATTTTGTGTATATATATAACAAAAACACCCAGTGCAATATAACAAAATGAACTAACTACTTAGTACAGTACAACAAATCTTGTATTTACTGTGCTACAGAGAAAATCAATAGATCCATTTCCCACCAGAAGTTCCACATGGACAGTTCTGCCATCCGCAGAAAGACTATATATAGACATCTTCCTGGCCTCAAAAAGTTAAATAACTTTGTTGTGGTGCATGTCTCTTTGGTCAGCCCGTTGCTCGGCTAGACCACCCAGTAGCTGTGACACGCCACAACAGGATCGATTTGTGAGTCCTTGGCTCAGCAGCACCCCGACTCTCGCTGTCACAGCCGTGGTATAAATGAAAGAGGGGACTGTCGGAGGTTCAGGGAACAGAGGTTTATTCAGGGTCACAGGGGAACCCCTTACCTCAGGCCCGGTGCCTCAGGAGAGACACCTCAAGAGAGACCTCAGGAGAGACCTCAGGAGAGACCTCAGACCTGGGCTGCAGGGGGGTTTTGTCCAGGACAGGTTCAAGGGGTGGGTACAAACTACAGACCAATAAAACAAAGCAAAGCAACAAATGCCAACTGAATTATCTAACTACTAACAAATCAAGGTAATTTTTGGGAGGGGTCTCAGGGGAATCTGCCAACTGCAGGCCAAATCTCCTCGAAGGTTCTGAACCTTGGAGATAGGGACTCAGTGATGGACAGAGGAAAGAAAGATACATTGGAGAGGATGGGCAGGGATCATCATAGGGAAAGGACCAATAGGAAACAGTCTCTGGGCAAAGACCAGAGAGGTATAGAAACCCTTGTCAACTTATGATAAGAGAAAACTCCAAGACAAGGGGCCCATATGGGGTAACTAAAACTATACTAAACTATACTATAACTTTTTAAAACAAAATCCTGCAACCCCACATAACTTGAAGAGATTCATAACTCAAGCCCAAAACCCTTATCCGTAAGGAACTAAGTCACATGCATGAATTGATCAGTTTTTATCACCAAGAAATCTACATGCCCATTCCAATCTCAGGCTTATTAACTAGTGATTTTTGACGTCACTGATTTGTTTGTTGATTAAAAGAGGAATTTCATCCACCAATTTCAATTTGAAGGCTACAAATGGTAAAGAATTGTTATAAATGATTTGCAGCCAATTTGATATCAAGGATTTTATTTTGCCACTTACAAAATCAATCTGAATCAGCTACAACAAAAGCATTCAACATCGATCGAATGTTGGGTGAACGCAGGAGCAGCCTCAACGGAGCTGTTCCACCTCGTCCACGGATACTGGTTTTCGGAGTACAGATTTTATACAGTTTTTCTGCCCGGAGGCGAGTCCATTGTGAGTCTTTGTCCAGTCTGCATATTCATGTACTTCTTTCTTTCGTGGTTTGGTTTTGAAAGATTTTCCTGGCAGTGTGCAGGGTCTGAATTGGGTTCCTGGAACCAGGCATGGGGATGGTGATCTGTTCAATCTCCTGGTTCCCTCCCCCTAGATCGGTATCAGGTGCTGATCGACCGTGAAGTGGGGAGTCCATCCTTGATGAATGAGCCATCTCCTGCTCAGCCCTGTTCTTTCTGTTGCAAATTCTAGTTTCGCCCTGCTATTTTACAGTTGCAAAATGGGCCTCGGTAGTCGGAGACGCCTTTTGCAGTTTTTGGAAATCAGAACTTACAGGACAATTCTTAGGTTATAACATACAATATATTTGATACGCAAATTTACTTAACACATATACCACAGAATTTACTGCATTCCTTCCTTAATAATCAGTTCTACAGTCACAATCTCTCTGTTGACAAAGAAATACTTTTTCTCTTCTCTTCAAACCTTGCTAACTTCAGCTTTTGATCACTGATTCTGGTTACGTCTTTCTTTAATTATTTAAAGAAATGTCAATTGTCAGACATTTTATCTCCATTCAAATATTTCTTTACTATTGTCAAGTCTCTTTATCTCCTATTCAATGATCTAAACATGTTCTTTCATCATCCTTTTTAGACTCCTTCACTGGAAGTATGTGGAGTCCCTTCAGCCACTCAATGTAATATCCAGGGTCTGGCCTTGGCAAGACAGACCCTAGCTACCCTTCCTGCCTGAGGGGATACTTCCAATGTGCTCTGTACACAATGGTTTGGTCGGTTCTGCCCCCGCCCCCCCCAATGACCTTAGCCTTGTGGTTCCTTCCCCCTCGGTGTGTCTCCATTGGCTTCAGGTCAATGCCCTTACCTGCCCTTTGCCCCTCCCCCACACCCTCTACTTAAGGGGAGACAGAGGTAAGGTTCTCTCTCTCACCTCTCGCTCTCTTTCTCTTCGCCTTCTCCTCCCTCCCCAGCTTGGGGTGGGAGGGAGAAATAAAATGGACTCTTGTGCTTAACAAAAGAGACTTGTCTTGTCTGTTTCCCTGCTGGTGGCTGTAACCTCCCTGGACACGATGAACACTGTTGACACACGAAGCAACAGAAGTAGACACAGAACTCAGCTGCAGTTTTGTTAGCAATTAGTGAAATAAATGGGCAAGGAGACTCGCTCCTTTTTAATGCCTTTATTAAGATCAGCTCTAGGTGGGGGGCTCGAGGGGCTGCGCACACCACCACTGCTCCCAATAGACAATGCAGAGGAGGAGACCATCAGCTCTTCTACACAGCCGAGCTGGGGGCTTCCCTCTCGCAGGAGTCCCTGGAAAATCCCACTCATTCGTTGGAGAGCTTGGGGGAGTCTTGTGTATGGGATACTTCTGAAGTTATGGTGACAAGCTGGAACTCAGGTCTGGTTGGTGTGAGGGTCTCCATGGTTCTGCTGACTTAGAGTGGTTATTTTTAGTTTTTGGTTTGTGTTGGCTCGTTGTTTTTTAGGGGTTTTCAGTTCGAATTTTGTCCCACAAACACCTGAGGTCTTTTCATCTGCATGTAGGGCGGTGCCAGGTTCTCTCCAGTCGTTGCTATGGCCAGAGTCATGGTTGCTATGGCAGGGGTGGCAGCAAGGACAGGTACAAAGGACAGGGTTTTTTTGGGTCAGTTCATCACCAAGATTTTCTTCCACTACTCAGGGAGAGGAGTCCTTCCCCTGTGAGACTGTGGGTCCCCTCCTACGGGACACAGTTCTCTGTGAACTTCTCGGGTGTGGGTCCACTCTCACAAGCAGCAGTCCTACCACACCTGCTGCAACGTGAATTCCCCCCCCATGGGCGAACAGTCCTCCCAAAATTGCTACTGCGTGCGTCTCTCTTCCACAGGGTGCAGTCCTCCAAGGAGACGCTGCTCCAGTCTGGAAGCAGGGGCCCTCTCTCTTCAATGGGTCTCCCACTGGACCACAGCCTCCTCCAGGCATCCATGCTCTGGTGTGAGCACCTCTTGCACAGGCTGCGGGTGGATCTCTGCATCCCTGGTGGACCCATGGGCTGCAGAGGCACAACCTGCTTCACCATGGTCTTCACCATGGTCATCACCACGGCCTGCAGAGGAGTCTCAGCTCTGGCACCTGGAGCACCTCCTTCCCCTCCCTCTCCACCGACCTTGGTGTCACCATGTTTCCCCTCACATGTTCTCACCTCCTCCTCTTCTCTGACTAGAAGCAAAACTGCATGACTTTGTTTTGATTTTCTTCTTAAAAATGTCATCACAGAGGTGTTACCAGCCTCTCTCATTGGCCCAGTTTTGGCCAGCAGCATGTCCATCTTCAAAGCCATGAGGGATTGGCTCTGCTGGACATGGTGAAAGCTTCCAGGAGCTTTTTCACAGGAGCCACCTCTGTGGCCCCCCTGCTACCAAAAACCAGACTGTGCAAAACCAATACAGCTACCATTGATTTGTCTCCTTAATTAACAAGAGAACATAAGCAATAGCATATTATAAAAACATTTAGAAACTTATCCCATGGAGCAGAGTAACTTCAGATTTCAAATATAGATTTGACAAAAGTCTAAGGATCAAATTGTACCTTAAATGGAAAATTTTATTTATGAAGATTTGAAGCTACTTCACTGAAATAACTCTATCCATTTAACTGGAGATAGATTTACACAAAAGCACATGTTATCACTAAATAATTTATTACAGAGGTCACTTGGGGATGTGTGTTGGTTTTGCAAGGCCTGGGTTTTGGTAGCGGGGGGCCACAGAAGTGGCTTCTGTGAGAAGCTGCTAGAAGCTTCCACCATGTCCAGCAGAGCCAATCTCTGATGGCTCCAAAGATGGACATGCCACTGATTAAGGCTAGGCCAATTAGATATGGTGGCAACCCCTCTGTGATAACATATTTAAAAAGAAGAGAGGGGCCCTGCTTCCACCCCTCACCTCTGTGAATCACATATTTAAGAATTATCATTAAAATTCACATTCAACACAAGCTCTTCACTTAGAACAACAAAACCAGCTAAACTAAATTAAGGAAAAAGAAATTCCCCACACCAGAACCAAAATAACATCATCACAACACAGAACAAAAATGGACAAGTTACACAAAATTTACCCCTCAACCCTCAAATTACAACAAAATTCCCCACATTCATTTTACTCTATAACACTGTTTAACACAATACTTGTCTCGCCCATTAACTCTTCCAATTAATATCCTTATCTCAAAATCCCCATGAGTGCCAACATTCTCCACCAAAAAAGACAGTCATGGGTTGATGCTGATTGGATTTCAGGCACCCAACAAAGCCACTCACTCACTCTCCTCTGCAGCTGGACAGAGGAGAAAAAATTTAGCTAAGGGTTCATGAGTTAAGAACCAGAAGAGATTGCTCACTAAATACCATCAAGGGCAAAACAGGCTCAACTTAGAGATACAAAGTGAATTTACTACACTGACAAAATCAGAGAAGAATAGTGAGAAGTAAAATAAGCCCTTAAAAACACCTTCCTCTCACTCCTCCTTCCTTCCCAGCTCTACCTCCTACCCCAGTGGTGCAAGAAGACAAGGAATGGGGGTTATGGTCAGTTCATCACTCTTGGCTTCCCCCACTGATCAGGGAGAGAAGCCCTTCCCCCTGCTGCACTGTGGGGTCTCTCCCATGGGAGACAGTTCTCCGTGAACTTCTCTGACGTGAGTTAATCTCACAAGCAACAGCTTTCTGTGAACTGCTGCAGCATGAGTCCATCCCACAGGCAATAGTATCCCTCAAACTGCTGCAGGGTGGGTCACTCTTCCACTGGGTGCAGTCCTTCAAGGACAGGCTGCTCTGGCATGGGAGCAGGGCCTCTTTCTCCAATGGGTCTCCCACAAGATCACAGCCTCCTCTAGGCATCATGAAGCCCCTCCACGGGCTGCAGGTGGATCTCTGCATCCCCATGGACCTCCATGGGCTACAGGGGGACAGCCTGCATCACCATGGTCATCACCATGGCCTGCAGAGGAGCACCTCTTCCCCCTCTGTCTTGGTTTAGGGCAAATTTGGGAGGAAATCTCTGAATGGGGTTCCTT
>JANPWX010017794.1:0-67162 GCA_024734555.1 Trochalopteron elliotii | reverse complement strand
AGATGGCAAAACTGAGAGTCCGTGTCAGGAGTCTGTTTATCAGTCCCTTCAGTGCTGGAAGATGCCGAGTCCCGGCCCGGTGGGCCATGGGTGCAAGATCCCGGTGCTCCTCTGGGTTTTTCAGTCCAGAGCAGATTTAAACAGTCTCAAAGAAAAAATAAAATAATAATAAAAAAAAAAAGTCCAGGAAAGCTTCTTTGCCTCAGCTAGCTAGACTAACAAAAGGAGAAAAAAACTCTTTCTGGCGGCCCTCCGTGCATCCGACGAAGGAAAAAAAAAACCACACAGTCCCAAGGACGAGAGCAGATTCAGAGGAGTGAGTTTGTTTCTCAAAACAAACTGCACTCTTCTTCTTTCCCTGCTCACTCTCAGAACCAGTCTTAAAGGTACAGAACACAGAACGGACGATTTGGGGATACATAGTCACCCTAGGACACCCTCCTTCTCCAGTGACCTTGGTGTCTGCATAGTTGTTTCTCCTCACATATTCTCACCCCATTCTTCTCTAGTCACAATTAAAACTGCACCACAAACTTTGTTTTGATTTCTTCCTAAATATGTTGCCACAAAGGCATTACCATAATCTCTAATTGGCCCAGCCTTGGCCAGCGGCATGTACATCCTCAAAGCCATCAGGGATTGGCTCTGCTGGACATGGTGTAAGCTTCTTGCAGCTCCTCACAGAAGCCACCTCTGTGGCCCCCTGAGGCCAAAATTATTTTTGCTTTTATATTTCCTTCATATATATTCATAGCTCTGTAGACTATTGTTGTATAGTTATATAGTTCCTAGCTAACTACAGTACTTTTCCTACCCTGATAGACAGAAAGACAAAAAGCATTCCAAAGGCCCCAACCCTGTCTTGCTTCTTTCTGGGAACCAAGGATTAGTTACCCTCCCAAGAGATGTTCTCATAAACAAAGTACAGCTAGTACCAAGGGGAGGGCCTCCAGAAGAGGTTGAACCAAGAGGGGAAATTACCTCATCACCTGTGCTTCTAATTGGGCATTCTTGTCAGTTATGCTAATTTGCTAAACTTATAAAACTATGTTCGTCCTATGTAGGGTGAGCATTTTTCCATATCTGCCCCTGGAGGCCTCCAAATCAAGACCAGCTTTTTCATTTCCTCCTATACTAATATTATCTCAAAAGTGTGTTGTTTTATTTCTAGATCTTTAAGGCATCATGCTCACTACCAAAAACCAGGCCATGCAAAACCAACACAGGATGTCAGTCAATATTCCCTAAGATACATTTTAAAGAGTATTAACATTAAATTCATAGAATCATAGAATGGTTTGGGTGGGTTGGGAACTTAAAGATCATCTAGTTCAACCCCCTGCCATTGGCAGGGACACCTTCCTCAAGACCAAGTTGCACTGAGCCCCATCTAACTTGTCCTTGAATACTTCCAGGGATGGGGCATTCAGAGCTTCTATGGGCAACCTGTTCCAGTGCCTCTCTTCTTTAAAATCATTCCCACTTGTCCTATCACTATCTGCCCATGTAAAAATCACTCTTCTTTTAAATACTGCAAGGCCACAATGAGCTGTCCCCAGAGCCTTCTCTTCTCCAGGCCAAAAAAACCAAACTCTCTCAGCCTGTCCATCCCTCTGATGACTTTCATGGCCCTCTTCTACACCCATTTGTAAGAGACAGTCCGAAGATCCCTCATCTGCCTCATGACCATCGTCAAGGACAGAGACTGAAACCCCTAAAAGGACTCTAAAACCCCAACAAAGGAGTTCTGGCCTGGCTGAGGTGGGATGTTTGCCAAGTGTTGCCTGCAGGTGAGTTCAATGGAAAAACCTGGCACACATTTCCATCGGAACATCAGAACCTGAGCAGAAACAATGGGCAAGTCATGGTGAATTGACTGCACTTGCTGACGGCTGTACCTGTTCTCATTAACACTGTACTTGCTGACGGCTGACCTGTTCTCAGTTCTCTCAAAACAAACACACCGTAATGATTTCCCCACCTTTTGGCCAACTGCCTGTCACTTTGGAAAGGACTATAAGGACCCCTGAGTTAACCAAAGACTTTGAGATCTCCCCATGGAAGAAGACAGATCTATTGGCTGGACCACGAGGACTTCGTCTCTCCGTTGGTAGCTATTACCCACCCCCTCTTTCTCTTTTCTCACTATCCTTTATTTCCCTTCAAATCCTTCTATCGCATTTGTTGATGGCACTAATAAAAGTGCATTTGTTTTGATGAATACCGAAATCCCCTCTGTGTTGTTTTTTGCACTCTGAGATCAGTTAACGGACCATCATGAACCCCGCTTGCATTAGTGGATCGTGACACCATTCTAACAGGTCCACGTTGTGCTGAGGACTCCAGAGCTGGACCCAGTACTCCAGCTGAGATCTTCCAAGGGCAGAGCAGAGTGGGAAAATCACCTCTACCTGCTGGCCATGCCTCTTTTGATGCATCTGAGGATATGGTTAGCCTTTTGGGCTTCATTTTAGTCTTCAATAGTGACGATGGACTAAGGGGATCCCAGTGCCCTGAGCTGGATGACCATGGCTGCAAGAATGATCAACTCCCAGTTGCCTCTGAACTTGTGTGGGATCTGCTGCTCCAGCTGGATCCCTATAAGTCTATAGGGCCTGATAGGATTAATCCAAGAATCCTCAAAGAGCTGCTGACATCATTGCAAGGCCTCTCTCAATGACTTTTGAACTGTCTTAGGAATCTGGAGAGGTCCCAGTTGATTGGAGGCTGGGGAATGTTGGCTCAATTTTCAAGAAGGGCAAGAAGAACTCCAGAAAATACAGGCCTGTCAGTCTCACTTCAGTGCCTGGTAGAGTTATGGAAAAGATTGTTCTGGGAGGTATTGAAAAACATCTGGAGGACAATGCAGTCATCGGTCACAGCCAGCATGGCTTCATGAAGGGAAAGTCCTGACTGTCAAACCTGATTTCCTTTTATGACAAGGTAACCCACCTGGTTGATCAAGGGCAACCAGTTGATGGAATCTTTTCACATTTCAGCAAAGCTTTTGATACTGTCTCTCCCAGGCTGGCAACCTGTCACTAGTGAGGTTCTTAGGGCCAGATCTCTTAAATGCCTTCATGGATGACTTCGACGCAGGACTGGAAGGGATACTAATTGAGTTTGCTGATGATACTAAATTGGGAGGAGTTGTTGATTCCCTCAAAGGCAGAGAGGCCTTGCAGAGAGACCTCAACAAATTAGAGGGCCAGGCATTGAATGCCTGCCAACAGTGTGCCCTGGCAGCCAGGAGGGTCAACTGTGTCCTGGGGTGCATCAGGCATGGCATGGCCAGTCAGTCATAGTGGTGGAGTCACCGTCCCTGCAAGTATTTGAAAACATGTGGATGTGGCGCTTGGGGACATGGTTTAGTGGTGAACATGGCAGGGATGGGGAATTGGTTTGACTCTATCGTTATGATTCAGGATGGCTCATGTAACGACACGTAGAACTCTGATTTCTTCAGAGGGCTTATAGCAAAGTTTATTGAAAGACAGATTCTTTTTATACAGTGTTTTGGTACAATGAATATGATTTGTCATTTGGAGCACCACCTTTTTGTAAACATCTCTACCAGCAAACAAGTCAGAAAAACACCAGGTGTCAGGAGGAGGATATCTATCTACAAGGTTGTTTTGGGTTCCTCCTTATGATTTCCCAGGCCAGACTGAGAGAGTTCTGTACTTGGCTTTCCCACAGGCCTCAAGCTTCTGCCTGGAGACTAAAAATCCATGTTCTAACAACTGTCAGTTCCCACAGGACTCCATGTGTAGTGATGCATTCCCTCCCCCCGCCTCCTTTCTAGGCTGCAGTGTGATCTAAGAAATGCTTGTTAAGCTTTGGCCTTGAAAACGGCAGCTGGGCTCAGCTCTTTCCGAGCTTATGAGAAACACTGTCTGCTCCCAGGAACTGCTAACAAGCTCCTGTTTTCCTTATGACCAGCCTTGGAAAATATTCCTCTTGCCTGAATGGCATAAAATTCCTACTCTCACACTTTCAAAGAAAGTGCCGACCCAAACTGTGGCCAGGATGAAACATTGTTATGACTAAAGCCCACTCTCTTGAGACCCTATAAACAGCAGTCCAAAATGGGGCCCTTTGAGCTCTCCTGAACCACAGTGGGCCTGCAACCAGCAATGTCTCTCTGAGTAGGCCACCTCTCAGAGCTAGCAAACTCTCAAGTTTGCTGTACTTGAAGGAACACCAAAAAACAACATGTCCTGGGCCAATATCCCCACTCCTTGAGGCCCAATCCTTCGCCTGTCGGGAGATGCAAAAGTATCCAAAGTGAGTATTTCACTGACCTCTGAGGGGGAATTTTTCACAGGTACCTTGCTTGCTGTCTTAGGTTACAATGTAAGATGAAACCAAAAGTATGTATTCTATCACTATTTTCATAAGCTGTTAAAAACAGGTGGGACAGTGTTCTTTATCTCTTCCATGACTCGTCCCTGATAATTCCCTCCAGAGGCTGTCTTCTGCTAATAGGCCATCGAGTATCACTGCATGACTCATGAAATTACATCATCCCATTGTGAAATGCTCTGCCCAGGGGGAGGAACCAAGCATTCCTACCTGGATATAATCTGAGGTTTGGAACACCATGAGCAACCTTACCTACTGGATTCCCAGAGGACAAGACCTACAGAACCACCACTGGACCTTCAGAAGAAGACCAGACCTTTCTACAGGATCACCACTTCAATGGAACCACATCTTTCACTTCAAGACGACTGCAGCCATCATTTAATCAGACTGCTACCACCACCCTGACCAACGGGGTGTCAGGTTGTATCCTGATTCTGTCAGTTTAAGACAGTGTTTTCTGCCTTTATTTTAATTTTCCTATTGACTTATAATTCTGACTTGGGATCTCCCACTGGTTTGCTTTCAAACTAGTACACTTGCACTGACTGTTTCTGTCTGTGTGCATGCACCCACGCATATGCTATAGCAAATCTGAGAGAAATACTGCTTTCTTAGATGTTTAAGTACCTTGTATATCTCAGTAAGTTAGGCCTGTAAGGTTAAGTTATAGTTTTAAACTTACTTAAATGCTGCTAAGTGTTGGGGGGTTTTTAATAACTTAATCCGTTAAACATAACTTATAAACTAAGTTGTGTTGCTGAGTGTCCTGTTAAGTTGCTAAGTATAACTTCAAAGTTACAGCTAGGTTAAATGTTAAGTGTTATTCCTCTTTTAGATTGTTAAGGTTAAGCGGTAAATAAAGTGATACATTCAGTTAAGTATAAATTCAGCATTTTTCCTATGTTAAATTTTTAGGCTGAAGGTAGAAGTTAAGTTAAAGTACTGTTAGGTTTGAGTGTTGTTAAGCTTTTAGTCTGTATTCCAATTTATCTTTGCCCATATGGTCTTTTGACACACACACACCTAAACACACACACCCACCCCCTAGATAGTTCTATGTTTGTTTCTGTTTTGATTGCCTGGATTTTGTTTGGTTTTGTTGTTGCTTGTTTTCCCTTGTTGTGCCTTGGTTGTCCTGTAAGTAGTAGAGTGAATCTTGCCAACTAACTTCTTGTGCTTTGTCACTTAATAATAAATATGACTTTTGCTCATACCCTTGCCGGTAATTTTTTAAGTGATCTCAAACACTCTTGTTTGTAACACCATGATCTTGATGGTCTTTTCCAACCTCAGTGGTTCCATGATTCCATAAATCCATAATTCCAAATAAATTGAATACCAGAAGTCTAAAATACATTATATTTGTTCTCTTAACAAGAAAACTCATTAAGTTCAATAAGGAAAAGTGTGAAGCCATGTCCCTGGGATGAGATAGTCCCATATATTGCTGCATGCTGGGAACTAACAGGCTTGATAAGGAACACAGTGGATGCCAAAATGAATGTGAGTCTGCATTACAAATGAGACAAACTGTTAACTGGGCTACATTAAGAAGCATATGACCAGGAGATCAGTGTTGCTTGTTTCATATCTGAAAGACTGTGACTAGTTTGGGGCCCTTCAGTTAAAGATGAACTGAAGAAAAGAAAACAGTGTGGAGAAACTGGAAGAGATCCAGTAAAGGACTTTTGAGGTAGATAAGGGTCTCAGGTATATGTGCTATGAAAAAAGGTTAATGTGATGCCAAATTGATTTTTGCCTTTTTGATTTTATATATTCTTTATATTCTTCATATATATATTTGTAGCTGTGTAGCTTATTATTGTATAACTACATAGATTTATAGCTAGCATTTCACCGACTCTTTTAGACAGAAAGACAAAATACATTCCCCAGAGGCTCCAAGCCCTGGAGAACCAAGGTTAGTTCTCTGGGAAACAAGGATAAAAACAGCTTTTTGAGACGCTTTTTCATAAACAAAGTTTAGCTACTATCTAAAGGGGAGGTTTCAGAAAAGGGTTGAACAAGGGGGGAATTACCTCATCACCTATGTCTCTAATTGGGAATTCTTGTCAATTATACTAATTTGCTAAACATATAAAAATGTGACCACTTTATGTTACAGTGTGCATCTTTGACACTTTTTTGGCCCATTTTCCAGCGTGTTGTGTGCCATAAGGAACCTTATAAAGGTAACCCCACTTTATCACCTATCTGTGTCTGGTTCATGATTTTTAGGACCAGGGAAAAAGGCATCACTTTCTGGCAAACTCCACCAGGACAAGAGGAACTTCTGGATACACCCTGTTGGATCGAAGACCACCCTGCTCCCCCCCATTCTGCTGGCATCTTAAAGCGGAGGTTGTTTTTTCGTAGCAGTCCATGAGGAAACGTGAGTTCCAGAATCCAGCACAGAAGCAAAGGTATGATAAAAAGGCAGTATTTTGTTGCTAGCATTTGTGGGTTTTGCATTTGGAGTTCTCTTGTGGTTTTGTTTGGGTGGAAAAGGGACCAGGGGGGCTCAAAGGGGTTTTCTTTCATTTGCTACATTTTGTTCTCCCCTGTGGCCTCAGGGTTAGAACCTGCCAATTCTGGCTTTTCACAACAAAACACACAAAAAGCACAGGGGCGTGGGTCCCCACCAAACAGGAGCTTTTGGCTCCTCACAAAACCACATAATAGGAACTTTTGGCTCTGCACTATAGGGGCATGGGTCCCCACCAACCAGGAGCCTTTTGGCTCTGCACAAAACCCCATAGACAAGGGAACTAAACCCCCAAATCTGTTTACCATAATTCTCACAATTCCCTCAGAGAAAGATGCATTCAAATTTCTAAGCCTGCAGAAGAAAGCACAATCTCCACAACCCCTCAAAGGAAGTTGGTCCAAGTGCTAAGAATTTTTGCAAAAGGAATGTTAACAATTCTCATAGCCCTTACAAGAAGTAGTGTCTAGATTTCTAAGATTTACTACAGAAGGAAGCATATGAAATAGTTTTGCGAGAAGAGACAATACTATTGTGAAAGGCACTTCAGGTCAGAGAACGTTAAATCCTGCCAACTACACCAACTGAATGTCAGGATTAGGTTATTAAAGTTATTAGAAATGCCTCTGCCCAAATTAAGGTGCAAACGAGACCACATGCCAATGTCAATAGTATGGGTTTCATTTGATAGTAAATATGAGACAGAGAGAAAAGAGACACTAAAGAAGAGAAAGAAGTAGAAGATAGGTGGGGAGATAGAAAGAGAGTGACAGACAGAATAAAGCAAATATCACCACTCCATGGATCCCAACGATGTTCTGTTGATCCTCTCCAGCTGGTCTTCTTGGTGGTGAAGGTCCCCCCAAAAAGCATAGAATCCAATGACTTAATATATGCTCAGGCTAGGTAGGAAAACCCAGGCACCTCCCTGGGGGGAGGAGGGGGGGAAAGCTTGCCATTCTCTTACAACAGGCTCTGGGTTTGTTGCATCACGTGCAGTCCTATGATGCAAGGCCTCAAGAATGACTCTGGGGGGCACTTTGGGCGGTCTTTGATGGATTATGACACCCCCTCAATCTGCCTCTCATGTGAACATCCTGTGAATGTGGCCTGTGGGGTTGGGGGTTCCACAGCTGGAGCAGTTTGTGTAAGGGAGGATGGGTGTTCGCTGCCTCTAACCAGAAGTTACACCATGAACCCGAAACCTCCTCCTCCCTCCCCCCTCATTTTGGGGGAGTCTGTGTAAACCTGGCTTCTGTGGGCTGTGGTCTCTTCCACCCCAAACCCAGACAGGGAAGAGTCTGTTGCATTTGGCTCTCCTGTGGATGCATTCCTTTCCCTCAGTCTTGTTTGTTTCACCCCAGGCCTGAGATGATTGAAGAATGGGTTTCTCTTTATCTAATCTCAGCAGTTTGGCTTACAGTCTTAAGTTCTTCAAGGAGATTTCTGTGGTTGTAGCTTCTTTATACACCTTTTGCTGTAATGAGCAAAACTTTATATCAGTGTTTGAGGCATGAACTATTTCAGTCTGACAGCAGAGGAGGGATTTCTGTGGCCACCTGCTCTGCCCCCTCCGGTGTCTCCGCCTCCCTCACCACTCCCTGAACAGGGGGACAGTGGGGTCAGGGCCTCCCATAGGGAAGGCGGGGAGAGGACTGCCCATCATTGTTGGGAGGCAGATGGGCAGTAGAGCAGAAAGTACTGCAGAGTTAATAACTGATGTGGACATCTTGACCCTGGTGGGCCAGAAGCCCTGGGAAGATCAAAAAGAAATGCAAGGGGGGAAGCAAGGGAAATTGTTCTTTGTTTAAAGGAAGTCATGCAAGACTGCAGGTGCAAGACTGTGGCTAAGCAATGAAGCTAACATAAATAATGTGGTTATTGCTTGACAGTGAAAAATTTTATCTAGAGTTGTTAGAGTATATAAACTGAGCTGTGGAAACAATAAACTGACTTCTTGCTTGCACCAGGAGTCCCGTCTCTCAGTCACTGTCACATCATGACCATGCATGCTCGGATTTCCATGGAGACTGTGCATGCTCAGGTCTCCATGGAAACTGTGTGCGTCCAGGTTTCCATAGAAACTCCACTTGCCTACACAGACGTGGGTCCGGCGCAGGGAATGACAGAATCTCCTGCACTGATGAAGCCTCAGAAGCTCCCAGCAGGGATGGAGAGGCCTCACCACTGTGCAGCTGGTGCTGGAGCTAGGAGAGCACCCCCTGACCAGCACCTGGCTGATATAACACCCAGTACCAGCAGAACAGCCCCGATTAAAAGCGAGTCAGATAGCTCAGATACAGATAGTTGCTTGGAAGAATATACTGAAGACAAATCTACTATAGCTGCTGTAGCCAGGAGGAAAAGGGGAAAACCAGCACAGGACACTATAGAAGCACCCAGTCCTGTAGCTAAACATACTAGATCTAAAAAGGAAGAACCAGAAAAGGAAGAGCCAGCCATACAAGCCCCTTTGAGGCAGGCTGTGGGTAACTGTCATAGGTTAACACAGTTTAGTTTTTTGGTTAATGGAATATTGCCCTTCCAGGACCTTGCATTTTGTTTTAGAAAGGACAGGGACCTTTCAGGGGCCAGTTCTTTCTATTGACATGTGGTTTGACCACTGAGAGAGTTGAAGGTGACTTTTGGTAATACCCATATTAAGCCGAGTGTGCCCAAGCCAACCCCTTTTTCCTCTTCCAGCTGGCAAGAAGTAAACATCACTTCATAAGTTAGAGACCCAGGATTACAGCTCGGCAGTGCTGGGCCTGCGCCAGGGGCCACGGCAGCCGTGCCCTTGGCTGCCGGAGCCGGAGCCGCTGGCCCGAGGGAGGAAAGAATCTCTCCCTGGAGCCCCAGAGAGCTGATCCAAGTTTGAGTCTGCTTTGGATCTGACCAGGGGTAGAGGAGGGTCATCTATCAGCATTCCTGAGCATGGTTCCCTCCCCCATCACCTGGTGGCCTTGAAGTTCCGGGAGCCAGCTCGAGAGGAAAGACTCTAGGCAAAGACATTAACCCTTTCCCTCCTCCATGGAAGACAGAGTGATTTAAAACGTAGAGAGACAGCATGAAATAAAGTCAGCGAAAGAACTGATAAAGACTATTGGAAGAAGGGATGGAGGAAGTGGACATTTTTGACTGGACTTCTCTGGATGTAAACCATGGAGAAATGGACTATTTCTTGTAATATCATAATGCTGTTTGGGGGAATGCAAGTTCTAGCCAAAGGGTTGTGTGTACTGATATAATTGAGATTTAATTGACAATTTTGAATAGAGTAAGGCCCCTGGTTCCTGGGGTAAAATAAAGAGGTCTCAGCTTTTGAGATGAAAATGATTCTAGAGAGAAAGTGATTGAAGCCTTGGCTCCTGGGCAAAAGGGAGGCCTCTATTTCTTTTGAGACAGAGACGATTTTAGAGTGATTTATTAAAAATATGGATATTGATCTAATATCGATATCCAACTATGACGGACAAAGACTCTAACAGATTGAAGTTAGAAAGTGTATGTTTATTACGACGCCGGGCAGCGTGCGGGATAGCTCCCAAATACACACGCGCAATTTACAAATGATCACAGGGTCTTTTTATGTACAGGAGTATTGAATACCCAAAACACAAATGCATATTCATAACTCTGGTACATCCCATTCCCCACTTCATATGGTAATTAGCCAAAAAAGCTATTAAGCATGCGTGGTTTGTTCTTTGAAATGGGTCGGTGGTCCTTTTTATGGGGCAGGGTCTCAAAATGATGAAGTAAATGGGTCTTCCTTGTTTTGACTTTTTAACCTTTTAGTGTTACGTGACAACTGAATCCTGTTTTTCCAGGGCTGTTTATGATTGTATTGTATTCTTGGAGTCTATTGATTAGTCAGAATACATAAACAGGCTTCATGATTTATCAGTTCCTTAAATCCGGCTTCTGTTAGTAGAGGGAAGTTTATCTATCTTACCTCAGCAATATCTAGTTTAACTAAAGTCTTTAATTCTTAAAAATTAATGTCTCAAGAGATAGAAGAAGAGAATCTTTTTTTTATACTAGAAGAAGCATTCTTAATACGGTACCCCAAATATGCAGAGGCCCATAAGCAGCTTGGGAAACTGTTAAATGGGTGGGACTGCACAGATCTGCAAAATTCCGGGCAGTTGCAGATTTGTGACATTGAGAGCCACCAGGTCTTTTCTTGTGGCAAGTGTCTCCATGAAATTCTAGAGAGACTCCTCTCCAAAACTGATGCAAGATTATGTTTAGATGGTTGCAAATGACTGAAAATCATAGTTTTCTCTCTATGTTGTGTGGGAAAGTTATCAGTTTGTGGTAGAGGGAAAGGTGTCTGAAAGTTTCATTTTTCTTTCTCTTCTTTTTTCCTTAGTGTGTGTTAATAAACTATCTGTTTACCTTAAGTTGGGGCCTGTTTTGCCTTTTTCTCCCAAATCCTATCTCCCAGAGGTAAAAGAGAGTAGACACTCAAACCACTACACTAAATTTGGCAAAATAGAGTTCGGCGAAATTGAAACCACTACAGTAATCAAGGGTTAATTTACATTAAAACACCCTTTTCTCTTGTGGAATTGCTGCAGTGGAAAGCCTCTGTTGGACAGTGTAGAGAAAATCCAGAAAAGGTGGCTAATTTTGTAGACAAGGCTGTTAGACAAAAAACCCACACTGGAGCAATATAGATGCAAGGATGTACATATTATTTGATGAAACAGAAAAAGAGATGGTTAAGAGGACTATTATAGCTGCTATAGAGGCTCAAATAGCAGCCGTAACTCTTCAAGGGGCAGTTAATGATATCTTCCCTTTAACTGACTCAGGGTGGGACCCTAATGTGACAGAACAAATGGCAAGGTTAAAATGTTATCAGAATTGGGTGGTATTTGGTCTAAAACGTGCCATTCCTAAAGCAATGAATTGGTCCAAATTATACTAAACAAGGCAAGACAGGAATGAAACTCCTACAGACTTCTTGAATAGGCTTAGAGAAGCTGCAGAAAAATACACAAATATGGACTTCACAGAACGTGAAGAGAAGACCCACCTAGCTAATTTGTTTATAGGCCATTCTTCAAGTGATAAGGAAAAAGCTGCAAAAGAAGCATGAGAGGCATGACATAGGTAAATTGTTGGACATAGCTTGGAAAGTATATCAAAATAGGGATTCAGTACATGGGGATAGATGTCAACAGGGTAGGAGGGGTGATCACAAAAAGTCATCTAATGGGTTGAAAAAGAGTACTTCTCTAGATAAAGACCAATGTGCTTTTTGCAAGAAAAACGAACACTGGAAGAACGAGTGTCCGATGCTGGTGAAAAGGACACTCCCAGCTCCTGAATTAGCTGTGAATGGGGACTGACAAGGACCAAACAGCCAATCCCTGGCTGACCCTTTGGTTGTAGCTAAGCTGGGGAAAGATGATGTTGAATTTCTGGTGGATATGGGGGCAACATATTCTGCGTTAAATACTTTAAAAGGGAAACTGAGTCAAGATACAGTAAATGTGATTGGTGCCACAAGGGTAAGTGAAACAAGGCCTTTCTTCCAACATTTAAAATTTAAGTTTGGAAAACTGGGTGACTCATCAATTCCTCTATATGCCAAACCTCCCCAAACCATTGTTGGGTAGAGATTTATTGGAGAAATTGAAAGCAGAAATCAGATTTTTCAGAGGAAGGGGAGTGAAAGTTATAATTCCTGAAACTAAATTTGTTGAAGTGGCTGACCTTTTTATAGAGAATTATGATTATGGTGAAATTCCCAAAGAAGTTGAAGATGCTGTCATTCCAATATTGTGGGCCAGTGATTTTCCTGGGAGATCCAAAAGAGCTGAACCTGTGAGTATTACATTTAAATTAGGGGCCACACCAGTAAGGCAGAAACAATACCCTCTGAAATTAGAAGGTCATAGGGGATTGGCACCTCTATGAGCAGTTTCTTAAATTTGCGTTATTAGTGGAATATGAATTTAGATAGAACACACCCATCCTGCTGGTGAAGAAAGCTGATGGTCAAAGTTATCCATTAGTGCAGGATTTAAAGGGAATTAACAAAATAACACAGGATATATACCCAGTTGTAGCAAACCCCTACACTCTATTGACCATGCTGACAGATGGATTAGGGTGGTTCAGTGTTTTAGCCCTCAAGGATGCCTTTTTCTGCATTCCTTTGCATAAGAGTAATCAAGAACTTTTTGCTTTTGAGAGGAAGAATCCTGAAACAGGGAGAAAAAGGCAACTTACCTGGACAGTTCAACCCCAGGGATTCAAAAACAGCCTAACAATATTTGGAAACAAGTTAGCAAAGGAATTGGAGGACTGGAGAAGACAAGAACCAGGAGGGGTTATTCTTCAATATGTTGATGATATCTTAATTGCAGCTAAAACACAAGATGACTGCATCCAACTCACTGTAAGTCTGTCGAACTTTTTGGGACTAAGTGGGTATAGAGTCTTGAAAGAGAAGGCACAGGTTTCCAGGGAAACAGTAGTTTATTTGAGGATAGAAATCTTCCACAAACATTGACAACTCAGCTGAGAACAGAAAGAAGCCATCTGTCATCTCCCAGAACCCAACATCGTGAGAGAGATGCTAGTCTTCCTGGGAATGGTAGGTTGGTGTCGTTTATGGATACCGAATTATGGACTACTGGTAAAACCTCTGTATGGAGCCCTTACAACAGCCAAGAAAGGAATTATCATGTGAACAGAGAGCACTAGAGCTGCATTTAAACAGCTGAAACATTCCTTGACATCAGCCCCAGCTCTAGGGCTGCTGGACTTAACTAAGACTTTTAAACTCTTTACATATGAGAGACTGACTTGCTCTGGGGGTACTGGCACAGCACCTTGGAGACCAGTGAAGGGCTGTGGCCTACTTTTCTAAACAGCTAGACAATGTTATTCAAGGGTGGCCTAGGTGTTTGAAAGCTGTGGTGGCTACTGTCATCCTGATACAGGAGGCCCAGAAATTCACTCTTGCACAGAACACTGTAGTGTATGTGCCCCATGTAGTAATAACTGTACTGGAACGAAAGGGGGGGCACTAGCTATCCCCTAGCAGAATGCTTAAATATAAATCTGTGTTGTTGGAACAGGATGATGTCACCCTAAAAACAACATCTGTTGTAAACCCTGCAATGTTTTTGTCATCTACGTTAATTGACAACGTGGCTGAGCATGACTGTTTACAGAGAATAGAAGAGGTCTATTCCAGGAGACCAGACCTGAAGGACGTGCCTCTAGAGAATCTGGATTGGGAACTGTATACGGATGGAAGCAGCTTCATGAGAAATAGTAAGCAAATGACAGACTACAAAGTGACAACCACAGATAAGGTGATTGAAGCAAAGGTCATGCCATCAGATGTATCATTACAGAAAGCTGAATTCATTGCACTGATGAGAGCTCTAGAACTTAGCGAGGGAAAGAAGGTGAATATATAGACTGACTCCAAATATGCCTTTAGTGTTCTCCACGCCCATGAGGCCATCTGGAAGGAGAGAGGGCTGCTAACTGCTCAAGGTAATAAAATCAAACATGCTGAACAGATTCTCACACTCCTGCAGAGTATTTGGAAGCCTACAGAGGTAGCTGTTAAGCACTGCAGAGGTCATTGAAAAGAGAAAACAACTCCTGAAGTGGGTGTCTCGGTTTGGAGACAATTTTCAGGAGAAAATGCCCTGGAATGAACATTTCCTCTAAGGAGAAAGGGCTTCAATAACTCCCTTTTCATCTGCCAATGAGAGAAATGGATACTGGGGGTGAAAGTGAAAAACCCTATTTATTAACAATCAATCAATCAATAAATAAATAAATAAGGGTGCCTGCAAGGCACAGAAAAAGAAAGGAAAAAATTTAATAAATGTTAGATACTGAAATTGTGGAACCTTACCCTGCCCCACCAGAAACCCAATAACAGCCTTCTCTCGGCTGCAAGCACTTTCCCCTTTGGTGTAGTTACGGTTGCAGTCGGCAGGGGCGCTGGTGGCTTCCCAGCCGAGCAGGGTGGGCTCGATGATTCTCCTGCGGCTGCAGGAGGCACTGTGGTGAAAGTTTTGGATGTCCCCCTCTCACGTGAACAATGGCGGATGCAACCGGCGGGACGGGATGGAGAAGGGGTTTCCTTTACGAACCCCCCAGGGGCAGCCGATCCCAGTGCCCCCTGTGGATAGCAAAAGGAGCTGTAGCAGGAACCTCAGGAGAAGCAAGCTGGAACAGCAGGACCTCCCAGCAGGCAGAGGGTGAAAAGCTACAGTGTAGCACAAACCCGCAGCAATGGCAGAGGTACAGTGGGGGTTGGGCAGTAGCAGTCCGGCTCCCAAACAGTAGGGAAAAGGCTCTTTGGGATTTCTCACCAGTGCTGGCTGGTCCCTAGGTCCGGGCTGTGCGGTGAGTGGGGGGGCAGCCCCTCGGCAAGAAAAACGAGGGTGTTCCCGGGTCTTGATGTGGCACGCACTGGCTCTGGGCTTCCCCACAGTAAAGCAGCAAAAGAAGCCAAGCCGGTAAGCTCAGTCACCGTGCCGAAAAAAAGAAGCAGGCAAAACCCACAGGAATAGCAGGATCCCTGGTCAGAGATACTGGTCGCGTGTGTCCAGTCGAAAAGCCCATGCAGAAAGAGGAAGGACTGCCTCTCGCCCCACCCCCAACTCCCTCCGAAAACCCCAGCATGGCTCCCAAACATCGCTTTAGTCCCAGAACCAGGGAGGATGGGGGACGGAGCGGAGACAGCAGCCACCCCGGGCACAAACAAAAACAAAAAAGATCAAAACCCCTGTTATAAATGCATATTATAAAGTTGGCTTTTTGCAAATATTAAAATGAATGCTATGTATAATATGGGAAGGTTTTACTGTATTTATTTTATTATTAACAGAGTTCTAGAAATGTGATGAATGTATATTCCCTTTTTTTTTTTTGAGTTGTAACGCAGTAAAGACTTTTTTCTGTAACATCTAAAACCAGTCAAACCAGAAGATAGGAGGGGATCCTCCTGCATTCCTGAATTAGCTAGATCAAGATAGCAGTGAACCAAAAGCTACAAGAAATAATTTATTGATCTCCTGGTATTAGAAGTGTGAAAGATATGATTATAAATTTGTGCAATTAAACGTAGAAGTTATAGTAAATGTAGTAGATGATAGAACGTATATTTTTGCAACCCTGTAAATTTAAGACTAATCCTGGTTCCTGGAATGGGGCAGGCGTTTTCCAAATACCAAGACATGCTTTGTGGACTGTAAATGTACAAGTTAACACCTTAATTTACACCAAAAAGGAGGGTGGCTTGCCAGGATGTAGCTCCTTGAGCTAATCAAATCTTGGGCACCTGGACCATCAACCCATCAATACCAATTTCGAGGGTGGACCCTGAATTTGAAGACATCATCATCCCAAAAGAGGATTCCCGGAAAATCCTTTCAGACGTGGCCCAGTACCGGGAAATCTGTTCAGGATTCATCACCAAGTGAAAAGACTGAGTTTGAATGTGAAAACACAATACCTCTGCTGCCAGGAGGCACAAAATACAGTGTAAGAACCCGGATTCAACCACCAGAAAATCATGGAACAGTGCGAGATAGCAGCCCTGCTGTCCGTCGTCTGTTTCACCCAACATTCGAATGTTGTTTTCCGTGGCTGTCCCAGATAGATTTTAAAATGGAAAAATAAAAACTTATTCTTTTATTCGATTGGCTAGTTAATCTTTTATAACAAATTGGTGCAGTGACTCGGATCAATCGCAGTGCTGCGGGAACCCCTTTGTACGGGAGGTGCCCCCACTGATTTTTCAGTGGCACGACAGAGTCGGAGACCCCGTAGTACCGATTGTATCCCGACCAAATTTAGGGAAAGCCACACAATAAAAGGAAAGGCCTTAGGATCCAAAAAAATAGAACTCAGGGAAGACCCGGAGACGTCTTCAAGAACCACGGAATTTTTTTTTCCACTTGTAGAATTCTACGTGCACGAAGAAACCACGCAAGAAAAGGAGCTGTAAGTATTGCTAGTTGAGTGGGAGTGATTGGGCGAGTGAGTGAGACGTGATTTCTATCACGAAACGAGTGTGGACCTGAGGGCCACGTTTCCATCCTCCCGTGAGGGAATTGGCCAGCCGACGAGGAAGTGCTTCGAGATAAAACTCATTTTCTCGTAAAACCAAAACACGGGGAGGTTTTGGGGACCAATCACAGGAAGCTAAAAAGGGAAGGAGACGTTCCTCTGAGTTCGGGAACTGGTAAACCTTTTTAGCCAAGGGCTGTGTAAAAGCCCACGAGTAAAATCCAAGAGAGGAAAGTCTATTGCCAGACGAAAAGACCCCTGGCTCAGCTCGCTAGAAGAGTAAGTGGCCCGGTAAAAACACTAACTCACGTGGCAAAGGAGTCAGAGAAAACCCCTAGGTTTCAGTCGAGAAAGACAAAAGGAGTCCTTCACGGGAAATTTAAAAAGTAAGTATGGGGCAGAGAAAGAGCAAACCCCACAAAGAGAACCAGGAGAAACACACTTTAGAGGAGGAGAGCAGGGCACTCGAAATCCCCCTGGAAAGCCCATTGGGATGGATGCTGGAGAACTGGGAAGACTGTTCCAAAAGAAAGGGAAAATCTAAGGAAAAAATGATTTACTATTGCATGGAGGTGTGGGGAGGGAAAGAGATAAGGAGTCATGTGGTTTGGCCGGTATTTGGTACCTTTGAAAAATGGACCTGCAGGGCTCTGAGTGAATATGTGAGTAACAAGAAACCACAAGACCATGAGGAGAGAGAGTATGCAAAACTCTGAGAAAAATCTAAGACTGGGTTGTTTGCAATAAAAACTAGAAAGGGAACGGAGGCTCAGAGAGAGGAGTGGGACCCACTTGATAATCTCCCTCCCCCATACCTAGTGCCTGTGCCACCGCCCGTGCAAGCCCAGGTTTCCCCATCTGCACCCCCTGGGTCCATGAATCAGGTAGCGTCAGCATTCGGACCTCCCTCGGGGGTGCCAGGCACCATGTTAATCCCGACTCCTGCCCCTTCCCCACTCCCGGGTACACAGGGGACTCTCCAACTCCAACCCCCTCTCTTACCCTTGCCTCCTGAGAATCCGCCTGCTCAGGTGTCCCTTCCCATCTTTCCCCCATTGCTGCCTCAGACTGCAACACTGACCCCACAACCCGCGGGGACGATATCTTCTCCGATCCCAGAACTACAACTCCCACAAGCCCCCTCGCACTCTCAGTTCCTGGTCCCTACACCACCTCCAGAAATCCCTCTTTCCCAGGCACAAAACCCGACCCCTCCCTTATATTTCCCTCCACCTCCAGTGGTCTCACAGCCGGCAGGAGCAAAAACTGAAATCATAAATAGTTCGCCTCCAGCAAGTCAGACTCGACGTAGAGTGAGGAGGATGAATGAGGAGGAGAGTGAAAATGAGGATGATAGGCATAATCTCCTTCCCCTAAGGGAGCTACCCACAACACCGGGCGTTATCGGATTTGTTAATGTGCCGATAAACACGGGAGATGTGAGGGCATTCAAAAAGAAATGGGGCGGTTGATGGATGATCCCTTTGGGGTGGCAGACAGGCTGGATGAATTCCTAGGAACTAGTATCTACACTTATGAGGACCTGACCTCAATTCTAAGATCATTATTCAATAACGAAGAAAGGGAAATGATAAGGCAAGCAAGTATACGAGATTGGGAGCGCCAGAATCCCCAGGGAATCCTGAGGGAACAGAAGTGGCCAAATCAAAGTCCAAGTTGGATTTCTCAGACAGAGGAGGGGAGGCGGAACATGATCGACCTTAGGAACATGGTTATTCAAGGCATACGAGAGGCGGTGCCAAGGGGGCAAAATATCAGCAGAGTATTCGGAGAATGCTAAGGGAAAGACGAAACTCCCTCAGACTGGGTAGACCATCTTCGGAAAAGCTTACAAGTATATTCCGAAACGGACCCCAACTCCCCCATCGGAGAAGTGTTGCTAAAAACTCAATTTGTGGCAAAGTCATGAGAGGACATTAGAAAGAAATTAGAGAAAATAGACAATTGGCAGGAGAAAAGTTTGCAAGAATTACTAAGGGAGGCTCAAAAGGTATACATGAGGAAGGATGAAGGATGAAGAAAAACAGAAACTGCAGGCGAAAGTATTAGTCGCTGCAGTGAAGGAGGTTCAAAGACATGAACGCTCCCGAGACACAACAAGGACAACGCAGAGGAAACAGTTGGTCCCTCTTAAAAAGAACACAGAGTCTCAGAGGGAAATCCCTGAATGTTACTATTGCAAGAAGAAGGGTCACCTGAAAAGGGATTGTAGAAAAAGAATAAAGGATGAGAAAATTTTTCAAGAGGACTAGGGGTGTCAAGGGCTTTTTATTTTGGGGAAAAGGACATCTAACGAGCCCTTGATAAAATTGAAGATAGGTCCCCACAAACAAGTAATAACCTTTTTGGTGGATACAAGGGCGGAAAAAAGCACAGTGCAAAAACTACCATTGGGGTGCAAAAAAAGCTCGAAAAAAATACTAGTCATAGGCGCAAAAGGAGACCCATTCAAAGTGCCTGTCATAAAGGAGGTGGAAATTGAATCTGAAAATAAAATATGCTTGAGAAATTTACTTTTGGTAGAAGAAGCAGATTACAATTTGTTAGGAAGGGATATGATCATTTCCTTAAGGGTGAATTTAATTGTCAAGGACTCACAATTAATGGTAAGTTTATACAAACTAACTGATGCAGATGAAGAAAAAATTGACCCCAGAGTTTGGCATTCTCAAAGGGAGGTGGGGAGGTTGGAAATTGAACCTATCTCAATCGAGATAGATAGACCGGAAGATCCCATTAGAATAAAACAATACCCCATTTCTATGGAGGGGAGGAGAGGGTTGAAGCAGGTCATAGACGACTTAGTGAAAAAGGGAACCTTAGAACCCTGCATATCAAGGCATAACACCCCCATTCTAGCAGTCAGGAAAACAGATGAAAGCTACAGGTTAGTGCAAGACCTCAGAGCAGTAAATGAAAGAACAAAAACCCGTTTTCCTGTGGTTGCCAATCCTTACACCCTCCTGAATAAGGTCTCCCCAGAGGATGTGTGGTACAGTGTAATAGATTTAAAGGACGCCTTCTGGGCGTGCCCCCTAGCTGAAGGGAGCCGGGACTTCTTTGCCTTTCAATGGGAAGATCCCGAGACAAATAGAAAACAGCAGCTTAGATGGACTTCTTTGCCACAAGGTTTTGTAGACTCACCGAACTTATTTGGCCAAGCCCTTGAACAATTGCTAGGCCAATTTGTGCCAGTGGAGAGGACCAAATTATTACAGTGTATTGATGATTTACTTGTGGCTAGTAAAAAAGAGGAGGATGTGAAGGATTGTACCATTGCTTTGCTGAACTTTCTAGCAGACAGAGGGCTCAAAGTCTCNAGGAAACAATTTCAGTTGTTTGTAGATGTTCATAACCATACTGCCCAAGGTGTACTGACTCAGGACTGGGCGGGAACCAAAAAACCAGTAGGGTATGTTTCAAAACTTTTGGATCCGGTAAGCAGGAGGTGGCCTACTTGCTTGCAAGCCGTTGTCGCTGTTGCCTTACTAGTAGAGGAGGCAAAGAAGGTAACCTTCAAGGCCCCTCTAGAGGTTTACACACCACATAACGTGAGGAGCATACTACAACAGAAAGCAGACAAGTAGCTCACCGATGCTAAGCTTCTTAAATATGAAGCTATACTAATTCATTCACACGACTTAGAACTTAGAACCACAACCACCCAAAACCCAGCCCAATTTTTGTTTGGTGAGGCATTGGAAGAACCTATTCATAATTGTGCAGAAGTAGTGGAATTACAAACAAAAATAAGGCCGGACCTGGAAGAGAAGGAGTTTGAAGATGGGGAAAAATGGTTTGTAGATGGATCATCAAAAATGGTGGAAGGTAAGAGAAAATCAAGATATGCTATCATAGATGGGAACTCGAGTAAGATAATAGAATCAGGTCCTCTAAATGCTAGCTGGTCTGCACAAGCTTGTGAACTGTATGCAGTTCTGAGAGCACTAAAAAGGCTAAAAGGAAAAAAGGGTACAATATTCACTAACTCAAAATATGCATTTGGGGTAACACACACCTTTGGAAAAATTTGAGAAGAAAGGGGTCTAATAAATACTCGGGGCCGAGGGTTGATCCATGGGGAAATTATCAAACAGATCCTAGAAGCTATCAGAGAACCAAAAGAAATAGCCATTGTCCATGTAAAAGGACATCAAGTGGGTGTGCAATTACAGGTTAGGGGAAACAACCTAGCCGACCAGGAAGCAAAGAGAGCAGCACTCCTCACAGTAAGTACCCCTAAAATTAGGGAAAAGGATACCCAAAAATTCCTTCCAAATCCTTCTCAGAAAGAAATTGAGGAATTTGAAAAAATAGGGGAAAGATTGGAGGAGGGGAAATGGAGATTGCCAGATGGGAGGGAACTGTTGCCAAGGGAACATGTTAGAAAAATTCTACGAAGACTACATTAGCAGACTCACTGAGGATCCCAAGCATTGGCAGAACAATTTTTAAAATTTTTTGGATGTAAAGGTATATATGAGCTAGCAAAACAAGAAGTACAAGGATGTATGATATGCCAGAGGATAAACCGAGCAAAATTCAAACAAAAAGTCTTAGGGGGACGTCCTGTCGCCTACAGACCTTTTGAAAGAATTCAGGTGGATTTTACTGACTTACCAAAAATAGAGAGAAATAAATTCTTATTGGTAATTGTTGATAAACTAACACACTGGGTTGAAGCCTACCCCCGGGCAAAAGCTACAGCTCAAACGGTGGCCAAAGTATTATTGGAAGAAATCATCCCACCATATGGGGTGGTGAATCACATAGATTCAGACCAAGGTACTCACTTCACTTCAAAGATTATTAAACAGATTTTGAAAGCCCTAAGAATCCTCTGGCAATATACCCCATGGCACCCCCAAAGTTCAAGACAAGTAGAAAGGATGAATCAAACTCTGAAGGCACAACTAGCTAAATAATTGCTAGAAACAAAAATGTCCTGAGTACAGTGTCTTCCTCTAGCCTTGTTAAATATCAAGACCATGCCTCACTCAGAAACTGGACTGTCTCCATTCGAGATGCTGTACGGGATGCTGTACCAGCATGGAATGCCTGTGGGACACCCTCGAGTAGAGGACAAACAAATACAACCCTACTTAATAACCATTAACCAAAATTTACAAGATCTCCAAAAAAGAGGACTAATCCCTCAGAGCACCCCTCTGGGGTTTGCCATCCACTGAATAAATCCTAAGGATAAGGTTTTGGTTAAAACCTGGAGGGAGGTCCCTCTGGCACCACATTGGGAAGGTCCCTTTATCATCCTTCTCACCACAGATACAGCAATCAAAACTGCGAAGAAAGGTTAGACCCACGCCTCACGAGTAAAGAAGGTCGAACCCTCCCAAAATACTTCGGAGTGGAAGGTGTCCTCCTCACCAAGAGACCTAAAGATCAAACTGCAACTACAACCTAAATGACCGAAGAAGACCAAATAACTTGCACTGCATCACATTGCAACTGTTTTCCATTTATACATTTCCAGTGTGTATACTGTAAACAGATCTAGGTAACTCACTGTCAAAGGGGGAAGTGGCCGAGGGGATTGTGCACTGAGTGTTTTGAGGAGGAGCGAAGAGAGACAATTGACCTGCTAGCATTCGCAACCCAAGACGAGATTTTAGAATTTGGTTCCCCAAATTGGTATTTAATACTCAGAAAAGAAGTAAGAGGGAAATTGGATGCCAGGGCAAAGATTCTAGAAATTGAGTGCAAAAGGACCACAAAGGTACCTTGCCAGTCAGATACAGTCAGATTGTCCAAGTGGGGTGCTTACAAACTGTTATAAATTATCAACTAGCCAATCGGATATAAAGAATAAATTTTATTTTTCCATTTTAAATCTATCTGGGACAGCCACAGGGAACAACATTCGAATGTTGGGTGAAACAGCCAACTGACAGCAGGGTTGCTATCTCGCACTGTTCCACCCTTTGCTGGTGGTTGAGTCCGGGTTCTTATACCGTATTTTGTGCCTCCCGGCAGCAGAGGTATTGTGTTTTTTCAAATTCAAGCCCAGTCTTTCACTTGATGATGAACCCTGAACAGATTCCCCGGTGCTGGGCCGAGTCTGAAAGGATTTTCCGGGAATCTTCTTTTGGGATGATGATGTCGTCAAATTCAGGGTCCACCCTCGAAATGGGTATCGATGTGTTGATGGTGGGTTGATGGTGGGTTGATGGTCCGGGTGCCCAAGAACTGATTAGCTCAAGGAGCTACATCCTGGCAAGCCACCCTCCTTTCTGGTGTAAATCGAGATGTTAGTTTGTATACAAAGCATGTCCCGGTATTTGGTGAACGCCCGTCCCATTCCGGGAATCAAGGTTACTTTTTATACTCACAGGGTTATAGAAAATATACATTCTATCATCTACTATAACTTCCTTCTATGTTTTAATTGCACGAATTTATAATCACATCTATTACACAAACGAAGGTTCGCAACTCAAACTACTAGAGCCCCTGAAGTATACACCTGCTGCCGAGAAGATGGTTTACCCTGCCGCGAGTGGCAACCCCACGGGCAAAGGGCAAGGCAGAGGGGTATTCCTGTGGGGAATCATGATCCTAGTAGTCTTGAGCCAAGCTGCATGTCAAGCGGACGAGCTGAGCCTCGGGAACCGGCAGAGGCAGAAACCCCTTACTGAATGCGAACAGTGCTTGAAGGTGGCATTCAAAGGACAAGCAACCGTAAAGACCGTAAAATACCGTGCTCAATTTGACTGTAAAGGGGGAAAACCAAAGGGACATTGTTCTCTTAATGGCACCCAATTCAAAATTTGTGAGTTAAAAAGGGAGGTAGTGTGTCACAACCCAACGACAAATCCTAAAGAAAGCCTGCCCAAAAACAAAGATAAGAACTCCTCCAGTCACTCTTTGCACAAGCGTGAAGTAAGGGAAATACCACCAATCTCAGTGTGTGACCAATGCAATCAGATGGTATAGAGAGAAGAGAAAAAGAAATCCACCTTCCTGGCATACTATCAAATCAATAAACTGTGTTATGATAAGAGTAAATTGGAAATCTGTACTATGGGAGGAAAAATGTATTGGGTAGGAAAAAATCTAAACCATGAAGCAAAATCTTTCATAGGTAATGAACCCATAGTACTGGACCTCCTCAAAAATGATGACAAAAGAATCTGTTTACAGTTTGATGAAACATTCTGTTTCTCAAAGAATGAGGAGGGGCTAGACCCAGAGAAAAAGGTACAAATGCTGACACAAAAACTGAAAAGGCAAGAAGCTGAGGCACGAAAGAGAAAGATGGAACAAGAAAAATTAAAAACTCTTAGCAAACATTATGAGCAATTAGAAAAACAGTATAATGACTGGGGGCTACCTGCCCCAAACCAAAACCTATTCATAAATTTGATGCAAGAAATCGCCATAGAGCTAGGACTTTCTAATTGCTAGATCTGTGGAGGCCTAAAATCAGCCTAGAGGTGGCCCTAAAAAGGTGAGAGTTTAACCCCAGAACAACTTCTAAAATGGGATTACACCCAAATTTCAAAGGCTATGCAAAGACCTGAGAGATAGATACTAGATGAGAGAGTCATTGGGACTGTTTGTATCAGCAGGGAAGGGAGGGAATACACGGAGCTAGTGGGATACACCCCTTGTATATCCACCCTGGTGGTAAATTCAAATGATAAATCCAAGACTTGGCAGCCTGAACCCCCTGCAGGGTTCTGGAGCCAAGAAAAGAAAGATAATTGTGAATGGTTTGATTCTATTGGACTTTGTTGGTATAAGAGTTCCAGAGCTAACCCTTACCAGTCCTTGGAAGGGCTGCGAGAATACTAGAAGGAACCTGAGAAGGTATCCCAGTGGAAAGCTCCTGATGGCATCTATTGGATCTGTGGTAAGAAAGCTTATAGTGAATTGCCTCGAAAATAGAAAGGCTCATGTGCATTGGGGATGATTAGGCCCTCCTTCTTCACACTACCTCGATCAAAAAGTAATTTATTAGGAGCCCCTCTTTTCGAAACTCTAAAGACACACAAAAGGGATTTAAGGAAAGAATTACCCCTGGCTGGGGGAAGCCAGAAATGGGGAGAGGAGGACTAGTCCCCTGAGCAAATCATAGAATATTATAGTCCAGCCACATGGGCGAATGAAAATGATAGGATAGGGTTAACATGATTTCTAAAGGGCATAGGACTAGGAGCTAGCTCCACCGTGGCCAGGTGTAGTTTTCAGGCTATTGTTCTAATTCAGCCAGGTATAGCTTGCTTAGACACCTGGAGAGGGGGAAGGGGAATGCATATAATGTTAAGGCCTAAAATAGAATTAGATGTTCTTTAAAAGTTAAGGTGAACTTGTACTCATATCATAATCATTGATAAATCACTTTATTGTTAATTGTAAACATCTGGTAACTAAATATGATTATTATCTTAAATACAAATCATGGGAATTTCTGAATTCAAATCATAAGAGCCCGAAAATGAATCCTAAAATATTGGTTGTTCTAAATTCATGCTTGGGTAGAAGCAATGGAACAATGGGGTTTCATGTTTAACATGTATACTTATGTAATAAGAAAGTATAAAACTGTGTCTATTTTCAGAATTCTGGTGGAGTCGAGATTTGGGCCTCTAGGCCCCTGATTCCCGGAGCTCCTCAAATAAAGCACCACACTCAATCAACCGTGATTGCGTGTTCCTTCCTCACGCTAACAATAGAAGTTGGAGATACAGAACCCCCATTTATCTCCTGAACAGGTTGATAAGGCTGCAAGCAGTGGTAGAAATTGTTTCAAATCATACTTCAGAAGCCCTGGAATTGTTAGCCAAACAGCACTCCCAAATGAGAGCCTTTGTATATCAAAACAAATTGGCCTTGGACTATTTGCTAGCCGAAGAAGGAGGGGTCTGCGGGAAATTCAATGAATCAAAATGTTGCATAGAGATTGATGACTATGGAGAAACCATCAGAGGATTGACAGCTAAGATAAAAAAAGTAGCCCACGTACCAGTTCAAAAATAGAATTCAATTCTTCAAGCCTCATGGTGGGATCAGCTGTTTAGACAAAAAGCTTGGTGGAAGAAAGTTGTATTTTTCATTTTATGTTCTGTGGCAAGAATGATGTTCCTACCTTGTTTAATTCCATGTTTAATAAGATTAATTCATTCAGTAGTTCAAAGGATGCAGATAGCAGCTATGCCCAATGACCCAAAACTCGCTAGAAGAAAAGCTGGCCAAATCTCCAAGATCATGAAGTTGGAGGAGAAAAGTCGAGCTGCTAAAGTATTGGAAAAATTTGAGGAAAAATTAAAAAAGGAAAATATTGCATACCAAAGTACTGTGAAAAAGTACAAGAGGAATCTGATGGATTTGATGAGGATTGGTATTAAAATAAACTAGTTACTGATGGGAAGGGGAAATAAAATGATAGAATGCAGGAAAAATTAGAAATAAACACGAATTTAATGGATTAATAAAAAAAGGTGGGGGACTGTGATAGATATGATTATAAATTTGTACAATTAAACGTAGAAGTTATAGTAAATGTAGTAGATGATAGAATGTATATTTTTGTAACCCTATAAATGTAAGACTAATCCTAGTTCCCAAAATGGGGCAAGTGTTTTCCAAATACCAAGACATGCTTTGTGGACTGTAAATGTACAAGTTAACACCTTAATTTACACCAAAAAGGAGGGTGGCTTGCCAGGATGTAGCTCCTTGAGCTAATCAAATCTTGGGCACCTAGACCATCAACCCATCAATACCAATTTCGAGGGTGGACCCTAAATTTGAAGACATCATCATCCCAAAAGAGGATTCCCAGAAAATCCTTTCAGATGTGGCCCAGTACCGGGAAATCTGTTCAGGATTCATCACCAAGTGAAAAGACTGAGTTTGAATGTGAAAACACAATACCTCTGCTGCCAAGAGGCACAAAATACAGTATAAGAACCCGGACTCAACCACCAGAAAATCGTGGAACAGTGTGAGATAGCAGCCCTGCTGTCGGTCGTCTGCTTCACGCAACATTCGAATGTTGTTTTCCGTGGCTGTCCCAGATAGATTTTAAAATGGAAAAATAAAGACTTATTCTTTTATCCGATTGGCTAGTTAATCATTTATAACAGAAGGATAAGACATGAGACGACTACCAGGCACCAACAAGAACTTTATCTAATAAAATGTTAATTTGGTACAATGGGACGAGGTGCGGGGGGGGGCGCAAAAACCTAGGGAACATCTGAACTCAAAGGAATGTTTGATAAATGCATATGTAAAAGGTTAATCCTTAAAAGCAAAGGATTTGAAAGAATGGGTGTGCTTTTCTGGTGAGGCACCCCAGCTGGAAACTTTAGCTTTCTGTCTCCTAATTGTCTATTTTTTATTTTTTATTAAACTTATAAATTCTTCTAAGAAAGTGTACCTTGTTTTTCACAACCCCCCAAAATTGTATGGGGTAATAAACCATCCCCAAGACACTGGGAAATTGCTTTGCTGATGAAACAGCAAAAGGGGTTGCAGGAAAAGGCATTCTTGCAGTGGTACCACAAAAAGAAATAGAACTGTCAGAGTTTACCCCAAAATAAGATCAGAGAGACCACAAGCTAATTAGGTTTCTTAAGGGCGAAATCAAAGAAAGCAGGTGAGAAGCAGGTGAGCTGTCACCCCAGTGGGCCAAGTTGTAGTTCCATCCCTGCTCCTTTGAAAAATAGCACAGTGAGAGCATGAAAGTACCCACTGGGGAACAGAAAATCTTTTGAAACATCTGAGGAAGATATTAATAGGGAGAGGAATGACTGATATTGTACAATCTATAACAAGCAAGTGTGAAATCTGTTGTCGAAACAACCCCGACATGAGCAAAAGGGTTGTGTTAGGGATAACAAAAGCAGGGGATCTCCCTAGAGATTATTGGCAAATAGGTTTTGCTGAGTTACCATGCAAAGAAGGATACAGGTATGTATTGGTATTGGTTGACACCTTCAGTTGATGGCCTGAAGCTTACCCCTGTCACACTAACACAGAAAGGAGGTGGTGAAAGTTTTGCTCAATCATATAATTCCAAGGTTTAGGGTTCCTTTGGGAATGTCATCAGATAGGGCACCACACTTGCAACAGTGGTCAGGGAAGTTAGCCGAATTCTTCCATCCTTTGCTGATGCATTTTAGCCCTTTCAAGGTGATTTAAGGTTTCCAAGTACATAAACTACCTTTCAATAAAATGTTTTGTATATTTAATCTGCCTCAGTAAGTGCAGCTTTAGAGAAAGAATAGTGAAAAAAGGAACTTAGTATTATATATCTATTGAAATCAGTAACAAGGATTCTATTTATATAGACAATTTAAATTAAGGTCAGGTTTTTAAATACCTTGAGAGCCTAGAAATAATGATAAAATCTACTCCTCATGTTGATTATAAAGTTGATTTATTTATTGCTGGTAAATTATATTGCCAAATAACTAGGCTAGATACTTTTTTTCCTAAAGCTGTTCTTGTCAGATGTTATCTTTTGGCTAGTGATATGCATATAAAACCACTAAATAGTATCATCTGCTTTAGTTCTTGTTTATGTAAAAATAATACAGATTTTCTTTCTATTGTAAACTTCTAGAAGGTCCTGAGGTTCTGCTGGGTAGCTTTCCAGCCACTATTTCCCAAATCTGAAGTGTTGCAGGGGATTGTGTGACCCAAATGCAGGACCTGATACTTGGCCTTGTTGAACTGCATACAATTGGCCCTGGCCCATCAATCCAGCCTGTCCAAATCCCTCTGCAGAACCCTCCTGTCCTCCAGCAGATCAACACTCCCACCCAACTTGGTGGTGTCTTCAAACTTTCTGAGGCTGCACTCAATCCCCTCATCCAGATTATAAATGTATAGGGGTTTTGCCTTAATAGATCTATACTTTTTAAATGTACACAATGTAGATAGTTGATTATCAGTGCAATGCAAAGGACCAATACTTCCAGAAACAGAAGATTTAATGAAAACTATATTCCCTTCCGCACAATACTGGCAGGAACTATAGAGGGTCTCCACAAAGGGGTCAACTGTTTTAACTTTCTTTTCTTCCCCATTAATTTTATATAAGCAAAGTAAATATGGAAAATGTATTCTGTCTCTGAGAGTTTTATAATAGGTTGGCTGATATGCTATTAACAAATGCATCTGCAAATTTACCTGCAGCTTTCCAAAAAGAAAAAATATGCAAATCCCTGGAAAAAGTGTGAAAAGACATAAGCAGACAAGTTCTTGGAGTCATATTCCATTTACCACAAAAAATATAATGGAATGTAAAAGTCTTTCAAACAAGCTATCTTACAAGGGGTTTGTGCATTCTATTTGGAGCATAAAACAGGCACTGTCTTAGGTTAAAAGAAAAAAAGAATTTTAAATGCCTATCGTACACAAGGCTGGATCAATTGAAAAGCTTCAACAGAGGCGTCCATTCCAACCAAATCCCCCAAATTAACATCATAGTCATATCCACCAGTTTTTAAGCTGTCACCAAAATATAAAATACTACTAAAGTAAAACAAAAAAAAAATCAGTTACTTTCTTCCTAAAATGCATCAGCTATACTTTGTTTTTGAATTTTCACTACCTTGTGCAGTATCTGAGTATCTTGGAAGGGGAATGGAAATGTAAATTACATAAGCTGAATAAACTACTGAAGACAGCAGAGAAAAGCTAGTTTACAGTGTGTGCTCTCTAAACATCTCATTGCAAAATTTGGATATGTGTCATTTCTACAAAGAAAACTGTATTCTGGACTTTTCTTAAAAGTCCAAATAATATTTCTAGCAAGATACTGAAATGGCATTTAATATCCATCTGTTTAAATTTTGTGCTAGTTTATATACATGTGCATATATAAGCTGTTTGGTTAATTTGTCTTCCAAAAAAAAGAAAATTAGGAAGTTTATTAAAAATCAAAATTTTTTAGAAGCCACAAATCAAAAAAAGGATGCTATTTAAACTAAAAAAGCTAAAAAAAAAACCCTACCAAAACAATCTCTTTAATATAGAAAATTAGCTGCTTAAAGCTACTCAGAATTTTGAGGAAATAATGCTTAAGGCAGGGCCTCCCTCGGAATGAAGAATTCAAATCCTTTCCCTCCAAATTATTATAATTTAGAAAATTAAAGGGACTTTCAGGCAGAGGTATGGGGATAGGAATAACAGTTCTTTACTAGTATGTATAACAAGGCAAACAAACAACGACAACTACAGCATTAATAATAAACAACCAGGAACCTCGAGGGCTTTGCTTCACAAAGCCCGGGGCAGTCTGATCTCGGTGCCCCTGTGGGACTCTGCAAGCACCAAGCTGAAACGGTGGAAAATCTGGGGTGGTGGATGAGATATATCAGAAGCTCCCCCCGTGGTAGCTGGAACGGAGGGATGTCCCAGCAGAGCAGAGGGAGTGTGGGGCCACAGCGTAGCAAAAAGCCTCAAAGCAGTGCCGAAGAAGCCGTGATGGTGGGACAGGGCCGGCCCAGCAGGGCAGGAGGAGGCGAGCTCAGAACTCCTGGACTCACGAGCAGATGGTGATAGATTTCTCAGGACCGGACTTGGTGGTGACAGTGAACTCCCGCAGCAAGCAGCAGCCTGGCCGTCCTCTCTCCGATGCCAAGAACAAGAGAAGAAGAAACTGCCCCAAGCCCTGTCCTTTACCTGCCCCAAAATTCTCGTTATCTCCCCCCTCTGAGAGAAACTCCCAGAGACCCAAAGAAGTGTAGCCAGGTGCTACAACTCCTCTCCTCTGGCCCCTTTGTTCTGCTTAAGTACCTATAAGTACCCAGTAGTTTCCTAGCAACTTATGGGAAAAATTCTATAAGTAAAAAAGAAACAAATCTAACCCCCAACACTCCCATTTGCTATCCTCAAAACAGAGATTTATTAAAATGGAAATTTTAGTCAAAATTCTGTTTTAAACCTTTATTTGAAGAAATTTATTATACTTGTGTTCAAATCAGTGATGACAGACCAAGGGGATTCCAGTGCCCTGAACTGGAGGACCATGACTTCGAGAAAGATAAACACCCAGTTCACCCTGAACTTGTGCAGGATCTGCTGCTTCAGCTGGACCCCTACAAATCTATGGGGCTTGATGGGATTCATCCAAGAATCCTCAAAGAGCTGCTGATGTCATCACAAAATGTCGCTCAAAGATTTTTGAGCAGTCTTGATGTTGGGAAGAAAGGGTTAAAACCAGAAGATTTGGTGAGAAGGGAATAGTGCTCAAAGTGACCTTGCAGCTGGGAATGCTAAGAATATCACTGTGGGAAAACTCCATTCATTATGTTAGGAATATTAATCCACAAATGCCAGAGGTTTATGTCCAAAAAGGAGACAGAGTAGTCCTTTTACTTTATTCGAATAAAGGGAGAGGCCATGGGGCATTTCCCCTGGGGTCTCTCTGTAGGAGCATCCGTGGACGGCAGGGAGAGGGAACTCTGCAGACCTGAGACATTCTAGAACACGTGGTTTTATTGCAAGGGTCGTGGGTAAAAAGGGCCTTGCCTTCAGCCACCAGCCTCTGCTGAAGGGAAGTCCCAAAGAGTGGTGGAGAGAGAGAACAAGAGGGTAAGAGGTAAGAGAGGAGAGAGCAAGAGAGCCAGAGAGAGGAAAAGGGCCAGCAAGAGCAAGAGAGGAGGAGAGTCAGAGAGCGAGGTCTTTGTTACAATACATTATATCTCCTTTTGTGTTGAATATTCTAATTTACACTAACCAACCAGTACATGACACAAAACCCTATAGAATCTACATATGGCCTATAAGAACCACTACATTACCATACTGTGTTATATTTTAAACTCTAAAAACTACTCTTTAGACTATTCTCTTTTGCTACATTGACCTTTGGATTCCTTAGTCAGCAGAAGGGTATTGTTCAATCAAGAGGGATTCTCCTTCAGCTGGCTAGACTATTGTTTTCAGGTTACATAGTAACTAAGGCTCAGTATCCTACAACTCAAAGCAAGCTTTCATTTCTATTTCGATTATAGGTTTCATATTTTCAGAATCTTTTGCTAAGCAATCATATTTATAAGGTTTCCCTGATTCATCTTCCCCAACATCTCTCAAATTTTTGGAGGATGCAGCCTCCTATTTATCCCAATTTCCCGGCTGCATTTCCCTCTCTCTTTCCCTATTGGCCGAGGTACTTGAGAGGTACAGACTTCCCGGAGTGCCTAATACCTAAGATTCCCCTTTAATGTATAACCCCCCTTTTAATTTTTAATTCTTATGGAATTTATGGGTTTTCCTCATTGTTTCTTTCATCTTTCAATATCCAATTTCATTTATCAGCAAACCTTCAGTTTGTTTGTAAAGGCAAATATCTTCTTTTCCATTCATCAATCAGTGGAATCCTCCCCATTGTTTCTTTTATTTTTCGGTGCTAGTTTTATCTATCACCAGACCCACCACTTGTTTCTAAAGACAAATCTGTCATTCCTCTCATTATGCCTAGTGTTGTTCATCCTCTGCCTGTTTGGAAAAGTAGAATTCCTATGGAGAGATAACATACTCTCACAGACATGCTTGAGCCTCCTGCTGGGAGAGAGATCATAAAAGCATAGCCTTGTGATAAAATGCACGTGCATGAAGCCCTTTGATATATTGGGGCTGGCAGTAGAACCCCCTGTCTGCTAGGATGAACTAACAGAGCCTGCATCCCCATGTGTCTCTGCTGCCCAGTGCCCAGTGTTGTTAGCATGGTAATGAAATCTACTCTTTGCATTTCAGCTGTGGTTTGGTTGTTGCCCTGGGTTACTTCTATGTGTTGATTCACACCCTTGGGAATCCAGAGACATACCAGCTGACTGGAAGCTGGTAATGTTGTCCCGATTTTCAAGAAGGAGGACCCTGGAAACATAGGCCTGTCAGTCTCGCTTCAGTGCCTGGTAGAGTTATGGAGGAGATTATTCTGGGAGGTATTGAAAAACACCTGAAAGACAATGCAGTCATTGGTCAGCCAGCACAGCTTCATGAGGGGAAAGTCCTGCTTATCAAACCTGATTTCCTCTTATGACAAGGTAACCCACCTGGTTAACCCACCTGATTGATCAAGGGCAGCCAGTTGATATAATCTTTTTGGATTTCAGCAAAGCTTTTGTTACTGTGTCTCCCAGGATCCTTCTGGACAAACTGTCCAGCCCCCAGCTGGATAAACACATTGTGCGATGGGTGAGCAACTGGCTCATGGGTCAGGCACAAAGGGTTATAGTGAATGGGGTGACACCAGGTCAATAGTGGGGTTCCTCAGGGCTCCATCTTAGAACCAGTTCTCTTCAGCATCTTCATAAATGACGGGGGCACAGAACTCAAGGGGATACTAAGTAAGTTTGCCGACAATGTGAGATAGAGAGATAGAAAGGGAGAAGGGATGGGAAGAGAAAGAGAATGAGAGAGACAGATTAAGCAGATGATATCACCATGTGGATTCCTATGGCATTCCGCTGGTCCTTCTTCACCCTTGTCTTCTCGCTGGTGGGGGTCCCAGAGTCATTCTTTTGGAGGTACCATCTCTATAAAGTCCATGTATCCAAGGGGTGGTCACAGATGTTCTCACAATTTGGGGCTAGCATGGGTGTAAGCAGTGGTTTACTTTCCCACAGTCTGCACAGTGGAATTTTGTCCGGTGTGCTAATTCCAAACTTTCACCTCTGTTTAGGCCTGAAATTAGTGCCTTCTTTTTTGCTATCTGTGCTTATCTAAAGTTCCTTTTGTGGTGGCTTATCTTATGGGGACTTGTTTCTTTGACAGTGTTTTGAGACATCTCACTGCATTCTCTTAAGTCCTCACAGGAGCAGCTGAGCTCACTTGGTTTGTTCAGTCTTGAGAGGAGTCGTCTGAGGGGAGACCTCATTCCGATCTTCAACATCTTCATGGGGGAAAGCAGAAGGAGAAGGTACCAATTTCTTCACTCTCGTGACCAGTGACAGGACTTGAGAAAATGGCATGAAGCTTAGTTGGAGGAGGTTTAGGTTGGATATCAAGAAAAGGTTTTTCACCCAGAGGGAGGTTAAGCACTGCAACAGGTTCCCCAGGGAAATGGTCACATAACCGAGCCTGCCTGAGCTCAAGGAGCGTTTGGCACAGGGGGGGATTATTGGCATGTCCTGTGCATGACCAGGAGTTGGACTCGATAATCTTGATATGTCCCTTCCAATTCAGCATATTCTATGTTTCTATGAAATCACCATAGGCAAAAATGATAGTAAAGAAAGCATCTCACTGACTAAAAATCCTTTTATTTACTTTCAAAATTATTTCTTCTCTTTTCACATTTGTGAAAATATTGTCTACTCCTATGATTTCAAGTATTTATTCAAGATTAGCTAGACAATGTGAAATGACTAATAAAACTTTCATGAGAAGATAAAACTCTCATGGAGTTCATACTTAGATTTTAACCCCTAAATACAATTTAACTTCTGTCAGGTACTTCATGATAGGCAGACCACAGCACAGGATGGCTTTTAACCATTGGAAAAAACCTGGTTCATCCCACATACTTAGGATAGATAGTATTCATTTTCAGAAACCCTTTCACAATAAGGAAGACAGTCTTCAGCACAAGAAAATGAAATGATAGTAAAATTACAAAAAAACACTTATAGAAAATGACTGAAAAGGGATTTGATGAGATGAACCAGAAAGTCCTAAAGGAAACAAATAAAAAAAAAACCCAAACCCTTATACTCCACCACTGGAGAGCAGTGACGAGTGGCATTCCTCAGGGGTCAGTATTGGGACTGGTGTTATTTAACATCTTTGTCAGCAACATGGACAGTGGGATTGAGGGCGCCCTTAGCAAGTTTTCCCATGGCACCATGTGGTGCAATTGACACACTGGAGGATGGGATGCCATCCAGAGGGACCTGGACAGGCTTGAGAGGTGGGTCTGTGCAAAATTCATGGAGTTCAATAAGGCCAAGTGCAAGGTCCTGCACCTGGGTCTGGGCAATCCCAAGAACAAGTACAGGCTGGGCAGAAAATGAGTTGAGAGCAGCCCCGAGAAGGACTTGTGTGTGTTTGTGGACAAGAAGCTCAACATGACCTGGCAACGTGTGTTTGAAGTCCAGAAAGCCAACTGCATCCTGGGCTGTATCAAAAGAAGTGTGACCAGCAGGTCAAGGGAGATGATTCTCCCCCTCTACTCTTGTCTGGTGAGACCCCACCTGGAGTACTGCATCCAACTCTGGGGCCCTCAACATAAGAAGGTTGTGGACCTATTGGAACGAGTCCTGAGTACCTCTCCTATGAAGACAGGCTGAGAGTGTTGGGGCTGTTCAGCCTGGAGAAGGCTCCAGGGATACCTTATACCAGCTTTCTAGTACACCCTTTAGAGGGCCTACAAGAAAGCTAGAGAGGGGATAATCTACTGTCAATCTCCATTCTCCATTAGACTTACACACAGGCCATCTAGGGCTTTTGAAGAGTGAGCAAGCCTTGCTGTATGAGAAGGAAAATGGATGGCTAGATATGTTGTAGTGACCTCCTCTCAGGTAATTGATCATTGTCAGCAAATACCTCAGCCCACAGAGCAGAACTTAAAGCAACTGGCAGAATGTAAGAGAATAAATATATGGATTGATTCAAAGTATGTCTTTGGGGTAATACATGCACATTGGGCCATTTGGAAGGAAAGATGGCCTCTTTCTGGCCAAAGAGCTTCCATAAAACATGCTGAACAAATTTTACAACTCCTGGAAAGCATCCAGAAGCTGCAAGAAGGGGCAGTGATGCACTGCAAAGCGCACCAGACTAGGCTCTCCTCTGTAAATATTGTAAACAGGCTAGCAGATAAAACTGTGTTATGGTTTTGGTTTGCTTATCTGAGTTATGGCACTATTTGTGTGGAGGTTTTATATTTGCTGAATTTGTTTGCTAACTGGGAGATAGGATTTTGGGAGAAAAAGGCAAAAGCAGGCTTAACTTAGAAGTAAAAACAAATAGATTTTATTAACATACACTAAGAGAAAAAAAATAAGAAAAGAAAGAAAACAACACAAATTAATTTCTAAAACTAATTTTTTCTCTCACTACAAACTGTTAATTTTTTACCAACAATGTAAAGAGGCAAAATTCAGAACTCTAGGTCAGTACTACTTATAAAACAGTTTTTCATTCAGTCTTTAAGAGAGAGAAGTCTCTCCTGTTTGGTAACTTTTTACAAGAGAAACAGTCTGCTCGTGGCTTCTAACTCACACAAAAGCAGCTTGCCCAGGAGATTCTGCATTTGTGGAACTTTTTATATTACGTAGCCTTTCCCATTACTACATATGGGTTGTAGACTTATAGATTGGGGTGGCACTTTTTAAAAATGAGCTGTTTAAAAAAAAAACAAAGGTTCTTTTCTAACTCAGGGAACAGAGATGTCTTCTTGCTTTTTCACTGGTAGAGGGCTTCTTATCTTTTTTTGTTCAATTTCTTATGGGAGTCACAAAAAAATCACAGCTGCTAATTCAATATTTACTCAGTTCATTACAGATACCTCTGCTCAAATCTACAAATTATTTCTCTAATTTATATTGTCTACAATTTAAAAGATTATCATGTTACTATAATCTATAGAAGATTTTTAGTTTAGAATTAAGGCAACTCGTCATCTTTACTACTTAAAAAGTCACTCTTCTTTTACTGGTTTTGAGATTTTTATATTGTTTTTTTACATGTCTTTAACTTGGCTTTTTCTCTCATCTCCAAGAAGGGTTAGAGTTTAAAGTTTCAATCTGTGTCAGGAAAGAGTTAAAGCTTGCTTAAACCTGTGGTGGTCATGTGATCTCTGCTGCGGCAACTGCAAAAGTTTCAAAGCCATGCCGGTAGGGGGGGAAAAACTGATGGATACTTTGTCTTTTACTCTTCGTTTGATGGCATGAGCTGCTCGCAGCTGCTCTGTAAGGCCCAATGTAGGGGGGGGATCCCATCCTCCCCCTGGGCCAGGGTGCCAGGAGCCAGAAGATCGGGGCATGGCTTTGCTACAGCCCCAGACACGCGGCTGGGTCAGTCGAACTGCAGCCTTGCTTCCTTTGCAGGCAGCAGCTCCCGAAGGCCTAGCCAGGGCCTAAGCTGGGCTCTCCTCAGCCAGCTCACGTGTTACTTGCTCTCTGGACAAGAGGAAAAGAAGAAGTTTTGAACCCTGCTCCAGCTTTTGTATAAGTATCACCAAAAGTTGCCTTCTGTTTTCTGAGTAGTCAGAACTGCACGTCAATCCAAAACCTGCCTTCCCATAAGTCCTTGTCTTTTTCAGAGAATTCTAAAGTCTTAACAAAAAGATACTGTTTCAACCTATGACAAACTGCAAAAGAGGCTTCAGAAAATGGTATTTTTGCTTTAGTACCACAAATAAGGTAGTTCTCCCTGTCAGAGATTGAAATATAATTTATGGCTTAAACATCTTGATGAAGGACTTTTTCCTATTGTTATAAATGAATTTTAGACAATCGGATAAAAAGAACAAATTTTATTTTTCCATTTTAAAAATCTATCTGGGACAGCCACGAAAACAACACTCGAATGTTGGGTGAAACAGACAACTGACAGCACGGATGCTATCTCGCCCTGTTCCATGATTTTCTGGGGTTTGAGTCCGAGTTCTTATACTGTATTTTGTGCCTAGCGGGCAGGGGTATTGTGTCTTCAGATTCAAACACAGTCTTTTCACCCAGTGATGAATCCTAAACAGATTTTCTAGCACTGGGACACGTCTGAAAGGATTTTCCCATGAGAAAAATTGGGCAGGAGACGATGTTTCCTCCTTTAAATGCCTTTATTAAAGTATAGCTCTTTTAGAAGCAGGCGCCTCAGGGGGGGTGGGGTGGCCTCCACCGCAGTGCTGAGAAGGAGGAGGGGGCTGGACACTCTGCTGCTGCACACAGCCGAGTGGGGAATTAGCCTCCCCCCTCACGGGAGCATGCTCCTGACAATTCCAGTCCAATGTGATTTCCCCCGATGAGTTGGATGTTCAGATTGCTCTTCTGGTCACGGCGAGATCTAAAGGTCCTGGCATCAATTGGCCTGTACTCTTCAGTCTTTATGGTTATTATTCTTTTTGTTTTAAGTTGTTGTTAAAGAGTCTTAATTACTGTTTGTTTTGGAAGTTGTCCCGATTTTCCTGAGGTGTTGCATCCTGGGATCTTTAATTACCATAAGGGGTGTTAGAGTAGGAGACGGGGGCAGGGGGGGTGAGATAGCCAGGCAGAGTAGAGAGGTGTAGGAGTCTTACGTTGCCATGGAAATGACATTCTTGCTTGACAGGTCATGAAGATATAGTACAAAAATGAGTACAAAGAGTTTCTAACATTTAACTTTACACTTCTATAACTAATATAACTAATACTTTCTAACTTTATACTTTAACTTTTAGGAGTTGTTTTAAACCTCGTTTTTCACAGTCCATGATGATCCAGGTTCACAGAGTCTGATTTCATCAAGGACCAACATCCTGGCGAGCTGGTCTTCTTTCTCGTGCAAATCGGGGTGTTAATCTGTCACTTCACAGTTTTGCAAGGTATGTCCTGGTATTTGGAAATGCCTCCTTATTCCGGGAACCAGGGCTTACTTTTTCATTTACAAAGTTACAAAGTATAACATTTATAATACATTCAATCATTTACTACTTCTACTATGTTTCCCATATTTTATTACACGAATTTATCAACATATCTATTACAGTCCTCCACCTCTTTTATTAACTCATTAAATTTGTGTTTTATTCCCACCTTTCTAACAACTACATTAAATGATATATTTTCCCTTTTTATCTATTCACCAACTAATTAAATTCTAATACCAATCTTCATCATATCCATCAGACTCCTCTTGTACTTTTTCACAGTACTTTTGGAATGAAATATCCTCAAATTTTTCCAAAGCTTCAGCAGCGTGACTTTTCTCTTCTAACTTCATAATCCTAGAGATCTGGCCAGCCTTTCCTCCAGCGAGTTCTGGGTCAGTGGGCATGGCTGCTATCTGCATACCTTGAACTACTGAGTGAATTAATCGTATTAAACAAGGGATTAGACAAGGCAGGAACATCATTCCTGCTACAGAACACAAAATAAAAACCACAACTTTCTTCCACCAAGCCCCTTGCCCAAACAGCTGATCGCACCATGAGGCCAGAAGAATGGAGTTCCATTTTTGAACTGGTACATGAGCTACCTTTTTTATCTCATCTGCCAAACCTCTGATGGTTTCCCCATAATCATCAATTTCTATACAGCATTCTGATTCGTTGAATTTTCCACAGACCCCTCCTTCTTTGGCTAGTAAATAGTCCAAAGCCAATCGGTTTTGATATACAAAGGCTCTCATTTGGGAGTGCTGTTTGGCTAGCAATTCCAGGGCCTCCGAGGTATGGTTTGAGACAATTTCCACAACGGCCTGCAGTCTTATCAATCTGTTTAGGAGGTATATGGGAGTTCTATGTCCCCAGCTCCCCTCATTTGCCCATGTGGCTGGACCATAATATTCTATGATCCGTTCTGGAGGCCAATCTTCATTCCCCCACTTCTGGCTTCCCCCAGCCAGGAGTAATTCTTTCCTTAAATCCCTTTTATGTCTACCTAGGGTTTCAAAAAGAGGGGCTCCTAATAGGTTTCTCTCTGTTCGGGGCAAAGTGAAGAAGGAAGGCCTAATCATCCCTAAGGTACAGGAACCTTTCCATTTCTGAGGCAGTTCACTATAAGCCTTTTTACCACAAATCTAGTAGATGCCATCAGGAGCTTTCCATTTAGATACTTTTTCGGGATCTCTCCAATACTCTTGCAACCCTTCCAAGGACTGGTAAGGGTTAGCTCCGGAACTTTTGTATCAACGAAGTCCAATAGATTCAAACTATTCACAATTGTCTTTTCTTTCTTGGCTCCAGAACACTGCCAGGGGTTCAGGCTGCCAAGTCCTGGATTTATCATTTGAATTTACCACCAGGGTGGATATGCAGGGGGTGTATCCTACCAATTCTGTGTATTCCTTCCCCTCCCTGCTGATACATACTGTGAAAAACAAGGTTCACTTTCTATGTAGATTTTAAGAGATAAGTTTAATAGAAAGTAAGACAATTAGGAGATAGAAAAAAGCAAAGTACGGCTGACTGTGTGACTTGGCATTTAGCCAAGTCCACATCTTGCTGCATCAGAGACAGTCTTTAAATACCCTTTCTATTGCATCAGTCTGTTGAATATTCATTTTTTTCTAAAAACTATTTTCCATACTCCAGGAACTGTTTTGCATGGTCCCTCCTCGGGTCCGCCTTTTTAGAGCATGCATGTTTCTTGGCTGTGTCTTCATTATCACCTCCAGGTGAAACATTAATTTTTAAGAATTAAAGACTTTAGTTAAACTAGATATTGCTGAGGTAAGATATGTATTCTAACTAATCAATAGACTCCAAGAATACAATACAACCATAAATCAAACAGCCCTGGAAAAACAGGATTCAGTTGTCACGTAGCACTAAAAGGTTAAAAAGTCAAAGCGAAGAAGACCCATTTACTTCATAATTTTGAGACCCCACCCCATAAAAAAGACCACCGACCCATTTTAAAAAACAAACTACGCATGCTTAATGGCTTTTTAGCTAATTATCATATGGAGTGAGGAATGGGATGTACCAGAGCTATGAATATGTATTTGTGTTTTGGGTATTCAATACTCCTGTACATAAAAAGATCCTGTGATCATCTGTAAATTGCACGTGTGTATTTGGGAGCTATCCCGCAAGCTGCCCGGCGTCATAATAAACATACACTTTCTAACTTGAAACTGTTAGAGAGTCTTTGTCTGTCATAGTTGGATATTGGTATTAAATCAATATCCATATTTTTAATAAATCACAGGTTGGGCCTTGGTCCATACTTTCTTCAGATGGTAGATGCTGATAGTTGGTGTATCAATAGCAGGGTCTTCTCTATGTGTTCACTGGATGTTATCCCGATCAAACAGACAGTTTAAGCACACTATATCAACTACTACCACTATGCCTAATTTTCTTTACTAATAGCAGAAATAAAAACCTTATATTCTTAATACAATGTTATTATTCGTATAACACACACACCTTGCGAAAATCCAACTTTATAATATATATCTATAACAAATCCCCCTTTTTATCTTTTATAATTCATTTGGCTTGAGCCATATTCCTTTTTTTTTTACTCTCCATTATTCGTTCATTTCTTTCACAAATCAATTTTGCTTCTTCAAAGGGGTCTTTTACATTATTTTGTTTCTTTAACACCATGATCTTTTCTGCCTTTCTGGATGTAGTCAATTTTGAGTCTGTAGGCATTGTTACCACTTGCATGCCTTGAACTACATTTGTGATTAGCCGAATAAAACAGGGGATTAAACAAGGAAGAAATATCAGGCCAGCAGTAGCACACAAGAGAAAAAATCCTAGTTTTTTCCACCATTCTATTCCCAGTAAATTATCCCACCAGCTGCTTTTTTAGCATTGATTCCCACTTTTGGACCGGTACATGAGCTATTTTTCTAATATAATTGACTATATTCAGAACAGCATCACTGTTGTCATCTATTTTCACACAACAATCTGATGTATTAAATTTTCGACAATCAGTTATTTTTTTTTTTTAGCTGTTAGTCAGTTTTGTATATAAATCTTGGACTTTACTCCCAACAATGTATGTGAAACAAATCCATCTTTCCCCTTTTGGACACTTACTTCCCAATCTGTCACCACTGGTCCCCAAGTTTTCTGCAATCCAGTATTTTCCCATTATGAATACAATTATCTAATTTGGATGGGTTATAACAGTGACTGTTGATGTGGGTATGGGTAATAAGAAAGGAACCTTGGTGTCTTTCCATATACAATTTTCTATAGCATTTGTGACATGACTTTGCCGATATCCCATAAGGGAAGAGACACAGAATGAGTGACAGAAAAAGGAATAACAGAGGTCTGGCATGGCTTATACTTCCACCTTCCATGCCTATGGGGTTGCAACCCACAGCAGGAATATATGATCTTCTTGGCGGCAAGTACAGGGGCCAACCCAGTCTTGCCCTCTATTTCTTTGTCACTTTCTTTTGTTAATTTCCAGGCAAATCGTCTTTAACATTTCCTCACAGTTCCTCAGGTATTTTCCCACTCAACAGGCACTAGTAATTCTAATACATAAAACAAAGTTACTATTTTAGCTGTTCTTAGTTCTTACCAGAATGGGGAATAAATTTGTCACTAAACACTTAAACATTTACATTTAACCCAGCTAACATGTCCAATACTGAGATGAATCAGGCAGGGTATATAACATAATTCTGATGAAGGTAATAACTCTTCTTCCTTTGTGTATAAGTCCTAAGGTGAGAATATGGGAATCCTCTGACTGAAGCAGTCCTGATCCTCCTGTTTGAAGTGGAAGTATTTATCCTAGGGGGAATAATGGAGATGTTTTGAAATTCTTCCAGGCTGAACTTGAAACCACTGATATAAGCTTGGCCTTATTTCCCAATTAGGTGTAATTCTTTGTATATTTCTTGGATCATTTTAAGTTCTCCCCAGTTAATCACCACCCAGACCCCGTTTAAGAGTCAGTTTGGTATCACCTGGTTTAGATGTTATAGTCCATTCCTTTGGTTCTTCCACGGGTCCTTTGATCCTGCTGGCGTGGATCCATCCTCATTCCCTGGTCCGGATCGCAGCCTCAGTTGTCAACAATACCTGAAAAGGACCTTCCCACTGTGGAGTTAAAGATTGTTCTTTCCAAGTTTTAACTAGTACCCACTCTCCTGGATGGATATTATGGATTTTAAAGTCTAAAGGTGCAGTTTGAGGAATTATCCCTTTCAACCATAGATTTTCAGGGGTTTCTGCAATTGTGTTAAGATATTTCTTAACACTCATCTCCCCTACGTCATAAGTGGCTGTTTCATGTTGGATGGTCAGAAAGGGTAATCCAAACATCATCTCATAAAGTGACACTCCTAAATCTGACCTGGGTAGTGTGCGAACCCTCAATAAGGCCAAAGGTAGGCATTTCACCCATGACATTTGGGTTTCAATTACTAATTTTGTCAAGGTTCTCTTTAAAGTCTGGTTCATCCTCTCTACCCTACCTGAACTCTGTGGATGCCATGGGGTGTGTAATTCCCACTTGATTCCCAAGGCTTGAACTATTTGCTGTAAGACTTTTGATGTGAAGTGTGTTCCTCTGTCTGAGTCTATCCTATTAACCATTCCATACCTGGGAATAATTTGTTCCAAAAGGGTTTTACATACCACATTGGCTGTGGCTTTGACAGTGGGAATAGCCTCCACCCAATGAGTCAGGTGGTCTGTTATTACTAATAAAAACTTCCATTTTTGTACTTGAGGGAGTTCAGTAAAATCCACTTGGATACTTTGAAATGGTAGGAGAGCTAACTCTCGACCTCCTAACGTTGTTTTTCTCATTACCTTTTTCTTTACCTTCTGGCAAATTATACATCTTTCAGTTACTTGTTTTGCCAATCCAAAAATCCCAATACACCCATAATCTCTTAGAAAGTGATCACACAAAGCTTGAGTACCCCAATGGGTCTTTTGATGCATGTTTTCTAATATTTTCTTAGTGAGTGTCTTATTAAGTAACTGTCTCCCATCAGGAAGTTTCCATCTCCCTGATTCATCTGACTTTCCCCCTATCTTACTTAATTCTTCTTCTTCCGCTTCACTGAATTTTGGAGTTTCCAATTCCTCCTCATTTGAAGTCAGAATTAGCTTAACCTTTTGAGCCCCCTTCTCTGCTGCATCCTTAGCTTCTTGATCTGCCAGATTATTTCCCCTTATTTCAGAGGTCATTCCCTTTTGATGTCCTTTGACATATACTACAGCTGTTTCCTCAGGCAATTTTAATGCCTCTAAGACCTCCAAAATAAGACTCTCATGTATCAACCCCTTTCCTTTTGAACTGAGTAATCCCCTTTCTTCCCAAATCTTACCAAAAGTGTGTGCTACTCCAAAGGCATATTTTGAATCAGTATATATAGTTCCTTTCTTGTGTGCCAAATATTCTAGTGCTCTTTTTAGAGCATATAATTCACAAGCTTGAGCTGACCAGTTTGAAGGTAACTTTCCTTTTTCAATGGTTTGCATATTTTTCCCATCAACCAAAGCATATCCTGACATTCTTTTCCCTTGTATACACCTGGAAGAACCATCCACATATATTGTTTCTCCTTCTGAAAGGGCTTGCTCTTCGAAATCTTCCCGTACCTTAGTTTGGTATCGGATGACTTCTAAACAATTATGTGTTAAGTCACTTTTTGGTTCTCCATATAAAAATTGGGCTGGATTTAAACTCTTGTTTACTTCTAATGTCAAGTCATCACTGTCTATCAGAATTGCTTCATATTTTAGCATCCTAGAGTCTGTTAACCATTTTTCAACCCGCTGATTTAATACATTTTGAATTGCATGAGGTGTACACACAACTAGTTTACTTCCAAAAGTAAGCTTACAGCTCTCTTCTACCAGGACTGCAGTAGCTGCTATAGCTTGAATACATACCGGCCAGCCATGGCTCACTGGGTCCAACATCTTTGATAAATAAGCTATTGGTCTCTTCACTCCTCCCCACTCTTGAACCAGGACTCCATGAGCTACTCCACTTTCTACATTCACATACAGATGGAAAGGTTTTTCTAATGAGGGTAAGCTCAAGGCTGGCACTGAGGCTAGTTTTGACTTCAGTTCTTCTAATTTATCATCATCTTCCTTGGTCCACTTTATATTATCTCCCTCTGTCAGTTTTCCATACAAAAATTTTACTGCTTGTGTATACCCTTCAATCCATAATCTACAATATCCCAATAATCCAAGTAGTCTTCTTATTTCCTTCTTTGAAGAGGGAGGGGGGAGGGATAAAATTCCTGCAATCCTCTCAGGGTTCAGTTTTTGGCTACCTTTGCTTATTAAGTGTTCAAGATATTTCACTTCAGGTTCTACAAATTGCAGTTTCTCTTTTGATACTCTTAGTCCTTTTTCCCCAAGAAAATTCAAAAGTTTTATGGTAGCTTCCTTGACTTCAACTTTAGCTTCCCCTGATAATAAGAGATCATCCACTGTTGCAGAATTCCTCAGGGAAGGTGGACATGATGTCTACCTAGGCCTTGAACTACCCGAGCTGAGGCCTTAACAGGGGCCTGAGTGAGGCCTTGAAGCCTGTGACGCAGCTAGAAATTAGTAGTTAAGGTGTCAGGGAAAGATAATAAGGCTGTGAAGGTCACTGAATAGACTTGTTAGTGAGCATGTGATAGCCACCTTAAGAGTAAGTAAAATAAAGTGTGTTTTCATACTTCTCTCTGCTGTGTGCCAATGAAGAGCTGCTGTGATTGTAAACTATCTAGAAATGTATATAAGTAGCCATCTTAGCTGAAATAAAGCAGAACGTAGCTGTTAACCATATTGGCTTGATCTGCGTTCTCTCTATACTCCGACTTCCTTTTTATCTCAGGCCAACCCTGGTAATACAGGACAGTTCTGAACTAGAACGCAAATTTCCTTTGAAGGTGTGGTATATGATATAAAATAAATTCGTGCTTAAAACTGGGATTTCCAAAATTGTGGAAGTCCTCAGGCAGCTGGAAGAGAAAACTAATTAGCAATTGTAAGAACAAAGGCAAACAGCAGGGTGGACTCCAAATTTGCAACAGAAAGAGTGGCTCAGTTTACCAGGGCGGGTCGGACTACTCCCTCGGTGATTGATACCTGATATGCACCTGAGATAAGGAAATCCAACAATGCCAAGTTCTCGGAAATCGAATCAGACCCTCAGGCCTGCCCGGAAAACAGTTTCAAAAACCAGCAACAAGAAAAGAAAATACATGAATATGCGTATTGAGCAAAAGCAGACAGAGACTTTGCCTTAAGGGAAAAAAAATATAAAAACTGCCCCTCAGAACACTGAAATTGTGAACGGGAGGAGTTCGGTGTGATAGAGGCTGATTCCGTGTTCACCCAACATTGATTCCCAGGATCGAAGTTGTTTTTTTTTATTGTGGCTGTCTGAGATCACTTTTCATAGCGAAATAAAATTGCTTTCTATTAAATTGTCTGTGTTATTTATATCAAAGGTATTGCTCTACTTGAGAGACTCAGAATTCCTTTCATTCCCTTCATATTGAAATGTGGCTGGCTATGGTAAATTCAGGTGGTTGAGCACTAGGAGTCAGGGGAACCTGAGCAAGAGCAGAGAGACCCAGCAGGACCTGGCAGTTCTTGCACATGGGGCTGACATGGTGATGTCATTACCAGAGCAACAGTGGGAGATTTAAACAGTTCCAGGGAACAGGGTAAGCAAACAGGGTGGGGTAGCGCAGTTTGCTCACAGGTAAGGCCAACCAACCACCCGTATTAGAACCACTGCCAGCAAAAAAGCATGAAGGGTTTTAGAAATTGGAGACTCCTGTGGTGGTACATCCTCCTCTCCCCCTGTTACAACCCACCCTCACGAAGATGAGAGTAACCCAGTGTCCTGGGGTGACTTTACCATGCTGAATTGTATCCCCATCCATCTGTTTATCCCAGAAATAAGTTTTGCACCTTTAAAACTAGATCTGAGAGTGAAGGGGGGGAGAAGGAGAAGCGGTGGAATGTCTGAGGCAGTTGTATTCAAAACACAGAGATAAGAGCTTCATCTTTCCTTCTCATGGACTGTGTTGTCTGGAGCACAGACAGCAGGAGAGAGCTCTCCTTTGCTTTTAGTTAGTTTTTTTTAGCTAGCTGAGGCAGAGAAGTTCCCTGGATGGTGGCTTTTCTTTTTCTTGGAACTGATTGGCCCTGCTCTGGACTGAAAACCCAGAAAAACACCAGGAGCTCATGCCTGTGGCCCACTGGGGCCTGGGACACGGCATTTTCCAGCGCAGCAGGGACTGATAAGAGACTGAGTGAGCTGAGCTACACCCCATGACAAGGACTTTCTGAATTTGCCATGTCTTCAGAAGAGTGAGAGGTTTTATTGTTTAATATTTATAATTGCATATTATAAAGTCGGCTTTTCGCAAGGTGTGTGCTATATGATTAATAACGTTGTGGTAAGGATATAAGTTTTTATTTCTGCTATTAGTAAAGAAAATTAGGCATAGTGGTAGTAGTTGATATAGTATGCTTAAACTGTCTGTTTGGTCGGGATAACATCCAGTGAACATGTAAAGAAGACCCTGCTATTGATATACCAACTATCAGCATCTACCATCTGAAGAAAGTATGGACCAAGGCCCAAGCTGGAGGTGATAATGAAGACACAGCCAAGAAACACACATGCTCTAAAAAGGCGGACCTGAGGAGGGACCATGCAAAACAGTTCCTGGAATATGGAAACTAGTTTATGGAAAAATATGAATATTCAACAGATTGATGCAATAGAAAGGATATTTAAAGAATGTCTCTGATATAGCAGGGTGCGGACTTGGCTGAATGCCAAGTCACCTGGCTGGCCGTACTTTGCTCTTTTTTTTAATCTCCTAATTGTCTTATTTTCTATTAAACCTATTTCTTAAAATTTACATAGAAAGTGATCCTCATTTTTCACAATATTATTCAATTATTTATGGTTATGAATACTTTGCTTGTTAAATAAAGAGTTTTTTTCCACTTTTTTCCAAGGAAATCTTTTCCCGAACGAGTTAGTGGGAGAGGTTGCTTGAATCTGCTTTCTAGAGAGACCCCTTTGGAAGTTTCCTCCCAAATTTGCCCTAAACCAGGAAACCCAGTTTCTTGTTAATGGATCCCTTGGGGCCGATTAAAGTGAAATGACACTGAATGATCAGTGTTTGAAAAAAAATATATATTTAGGGTTTATTTTAGAACAATTTGATCGCAATATAAAGCAGGTATGGAACTGTTTTGGTTATTATTATTTATAGTAATATAGCAATACATGAAAGTATAAAAGTAGCACTTAAGAAAATGTGTAAGGAAAAGAAAGTGAAGGGAAGAAAGGATAAGATTAGAAAAGATCTCACCACCCGTGGACCTTGTGACGAGACTTGGTAGGTGCAATCACAAAGAGGCTACCAAGCCTGATAAAACTAGAAGACGAAGATATTGCAAAATATCAAAAGGACCTTCATGGTCCTCAGAAAGAAGGTGAAGGGATCAGTAGCATAGGGTGTATTCTACTCTGTTCTCCCAGTTGGAGGCTGTGACCTAGGAAGATGAATGGATTAGGTGAATAACTAGGTACCCAGCAGGTGCCATGCTCAGGGATTTGGGTTCTATGATCTGGGACATGCCCTGTGTATTTTAAGATGCCTTTTCACATAATTTGACATTTCTTTAATAGTCCCTAGTAGCGAGGGAATCCAAATAATGGGAAGTTTGGGCAAGAGCAAAACGCAGATCCGACCAGTATGGTTAATGCTACGTCCTCTGCTTTATTCCATCTAAAATGGCAGGTTATATACATGTCTACATAGTTTACATTCACAGGTGTACTCTCATTGGCATACAGCACAGGGAAAAATGCAAACACACATTGTTGAACAAACTCTTAAGGCGGCTAAAGTGTCCACACTAATTACTGGACTTGCTAACTACTAGAAAGCCCTCTGTCCCTTGTCAACACCTTAAGCTTTAATTCTAACTGTGCCATAGACTTGGTACTGAATTTCTACCTGTGCCACTAACTCCTACAGGCCTCAACAATGAGGCCTGTCTGGGTGATTCAATTACAGTCCAAATACAAATCATGTCCACCTTCTCTAAGAAATTCTGCTACAGTCCCTTGGTTGTATAATCTCAGGCAGAGCTCTGACACAGACAGACTTATGAAGATTTATAGTTAAAGGCAGCAAATGACTAGCAAGTACCACTATCTTTATTACTCTCTGAGTCCCTTAATAATCAAGATATCATATTAAAGAACAAAGATTTTTTTAAAGTGGTATCTTTAACTTTTTCTTTTTCCTGTTCCTAATTTAATTCTTTTGGTTCCTTAGGGTTTTTTTGGTTAGTGGTGGGTATTGTTTTCAGTGACTCTTTTTGTTGTGGGTTTTGTGGGTTTAGGTTTGTTTGTCGTTTTTTTTTAAATTTCCTGGAAGAGTTTTTGTTTCCTGGAAGACGTTTGTTTTGTTTGGTTTTTTTAACCTTTCTGACTGAAGCTACCAAATAAACCAAAGATGAAAGTATATATTAAGATGTCAACTGTGTGGAATAAAGTACAAAATATCGAAAAAAACGTTTCAGACATATAAAAAAGATATCTAAATTCAAGTTTTTAAGCCTATGTATATGATTTAACCCAATAAAATAATCTTATGCTTAAAGCTGTGAAATTTCAGTCTCTTGGAATCAGATGGAAATGTTGCACTACTAAACTGTTAAAGAAAATTTAGGTTTCTTCATGTTACTGAAAACCAGGAAATAAACTCTCTAAAGAGTTTTTTAAGTTAGAATACCAACATTACTTTATTCAGTATGCTGGATGCATGGGGAATCCCTCCACCAAAATGCACATCTAGCAACTTAACAGACCAGGTTTTATTCATGAAACTAATACATATACACTATTTCTATTACATTTTCAGCACATTTCCCGAATACATGCATATATGCTCATTATTTCCCTGGACTTATTCGGATATGAGTAGGGGTCTTTTGAGGGTCTTTGGTGGTCATTTGGGAACATCCCATTCCCCAAACTTCCCTTTTATATTTCCAGATCTAATGAATCTTCTCTCCTTGAGTGTATCTCAAATATGTGGTCAGGTCACAATGTGTTGCAATGTATTTGAACAGCTTGGGCCAGAATGTGCCCCAGCCAAACCACCTGTAGTTATTGTTATTAGAACCCTCAGGAATTTGTCAAGGTTACTGAGACATAAACAGTGCTAAAATAAGAAGAAGTGGCTGAGAAACAGAATACCAAAGACTACAAGAGCTAGATAAAGGAGGCCCATGAGGCGATGGACTATAACCAATCATATTTCCTGAAGGGTGCATGCTGAACACATGGACAAGACAGAGGAACCAATCAAATAATGCGAGATTGCATGAACGAGTAGCCTTAGAATGTATAACTGTAGCTTAATGTAAACAATAAGCGACTTCTGCTCAATCATATTGGTTGGTAGTCCAGAGGTCCTGAACTCCCGCAACAATGCACTTCTCTATATTCTTTACTCCAGCACTCTCTCTTTGTTCTCAAAACTAAGACATCTGCTAGTACATATTAATCACTGCTATAAGTAAACAAGGAAGCATTAGCTAGCACAAGACTTATTAGTCACAGATGTAGGGAGTTAACAGAAAGCCACAGTAATCTCTGGCATTTGTACTAAGCACTGGTATGGTACAAAACTAAGCATTAACCCCTAATATAGGGATCATATACTATTGTGCTAAAGTTAAAAGAATTTTTTGACATCTTCCCCCACTGCTGCATAAACTACTTCTTAAAGAAATATAAACTGCTTGATAACAAGGTGTGACTCCAAAAGAGAGTTACTGTGTCTTAGGAATATAAAAATTGCTGTAGCTTGTGCCACTTGAGGCCATTCTAAAAATTCAATCATTCTTTTTCAAACACTTTTTCTCCATTTTTCTATTAAGGTTTTCTAACTGAGTGTGCATGAGATTCTATAGATTCTCTTTTTCACATTTCCCTCCTCTATTTCCATATGTATTTTCCTAACTTACTGATACTGCCATCTTTCTGCAACTGATCAGTTTGCACATAAGCCAAATATATTATGAGAATCTTTTGGTTAACAAACAGATAAATCAGAAGCTCTGTCATGAAAATAGAGCTGTGTGCTAATGTAGCAGGATACACTGCTTAGAATGGGGGTAAAACAACTTGGACAAGACCCTGTTTGCAAAGCTATCAGTGGTGAATGGAGGAGGAGGTGTAACTGAAAACCTGTAGAGAAACCCCCTGACACCAGTTTGGGTATTCAGAGAGCAGGCATTCTTTATTGACAGCACTGGGTTCACAGGGGACAACTCCAGCTAATGCGAATGTTAGAGAGAAACCCGTATCTTTATATCTTACATACACATTAATATTCATTATATTTCCCAGAAATCTATTACATATGTATGCTAATATTTGCATTTGTCCTGCCTTTTGACACCACCTACTTGGCTTCAGTTTTAGGTGGTCTTGAGGGTCTTCAGGGGTATTCTGTGACCCTTTCCAGTCACACAGTGGTCACCTGTATACTGCCCTTTAGATGAACTCCTTGGTGTTTGTCCTGGTTTAAGGCAAATTTGGGAGAAAACCTCCAAATAGGGTCCCTTCAGAATAGCAAATTCAAGCGGCCCCTCCCCCAACTGGTTTGGGAACAGATTTCCTTGGAGAAAAGTGTAGCTCGGCTCGCTCAGTCTCTTATCAGTCCCTCCGGCACTGGAAAATGCCGTCCTGGGCCCTGGTGGGTCGCAGGTGTGAGCTCCCAGTGCTCTTCTGGGTTTTCAGTCCAGAGCAGGTTTAAACAGTCCCAAGAAAAAGAAAAAAAACAGTCCAGGGAACTTCTGTGCCTCAGCTAGCTAAAAACTAACTAAAAGCAAAGGAGATCTGTCGTACTGTCTGTCTGTGCTGCAGACAACACAGTCCAGGAGCGGAATGTGGAGAAGTGAGTGCAGTTTCTGAAAACAAACTTGGCACGTCTCTTTCTCCCCCTTCGTGCTCGGAACCAGTCTTAAAGGTACAGAACACAATATCCAACATAAACAGAACAGACGATTGGGGATACAAGCATAATAAAGCCACCCTAGGACAGTGCTCATGCATATTTATAAGGAGAACATGGAGTTTTCCAAACTCAAGCCAATCTGTTCAAGTTTATGATCAGTACATCCTGTATTTTATGGTTGTACAGGCTATGGTCCAGACCAACTTGTTCTAACCATCCTTTTGTTCTTGTGTTCTGTTACAGGTCAACACTGATTTTATCTTCTTGTTCAATTAAATCAAATCCTCCCATATCAATTCTCCCCTTTAAGACTGATAATTTACAAAGTCTTATTCTATTGAATATCTATACTTAAGGGCAACACATGCATTCAAGCACAAGCTTAAACATTGTAGTGTAATACAACAAATAAAAGCAGACATTTGCACATATTCCAACAAATAGATACTTTACCATTTCAAATCAGGAAGCCAGGAAGTGAGCTTTTTCCAGATTTATTCAAGTTCAAATGAAGTGTCATCCTTTTGAATTTCATGCAAAATTTTAGTCTGCTCCCAAATATGCTGTAAGTCTGTAGAAACTCTACCTGACTGGTCAGTAAAGACACAACAGCTTGCATTAACTACTGCACATACTCTTCCTTGTGAAGCTAATATGTTTAAAGTGATTCAAAGGAATCTACTCCACAGTAAGGTACTGTAAAATAAAGCACACCTTTATTGGCCCAGCTGGGGGGAGCATGCAGCATGCAGGGGGTTAACACCACACCTCCATGTGCATGTCTGCCATACTCATCTCACAGAGGTTATTTATGTTTATGTACTAGTTTGAAAGCAAACCAGTGAGAGATTCCAAGTTAGAACTACAATTAATTAGGAAAATTAAGATAAAGGCAGAAAACACTGGCTTAAACTGACAGAGTCAGGATACAACCTGACACCCTGTTGGTCAGGGTGGTGGTAGCAGTCTGATTAAATGGTGGCTGCAGTCCTGTTGAAATGATAGATCTGGTTCCGTTGAAGTGGTGATCCTGTAGAAGGATCTGGTCTTCTTCTGAAGGTCCAGTGGTGGTTCTGTAGCTCTTGTCCTCTGGGAATCCAGTAGAAAAGGCTGCTCTGATGTTCTAAACTTCAGATTATATCCAGGTAGGAATGCTTGGTTCCTCCCCCTGGGCAGAGCATTTCACAATGGGATGATGTAATTTATGAGTCATGCAGTGAGGCTTTGCTGGGCCATTTAGCAGACATAGTCCCCAGAGGGAGTATTCAGGGATGAGTCATAAGAGAGGATGAAGAACACTGCCTCACTTATCTTAAGAGTTTACATGGATGGCGATAGAATACATACCTTTTGGTTACATCTTACATTGTAACCTAAGACAGTTTACAAGTTTGGCATCCACCCTGTTTCTTCATTTATCTAAAAGTTACAGTCCTAAGGGGTTGGAATCTTACATAACTTGTGGTTTTATTATCTTAGGGTTACAAACACGCCTATTTTGCTAATACATACCTAATTTTATTATTACATACTTTGTTGCTATATTAGTTATACTTCCTCTATAATTGGATATTAATTATGTTCCTATTCTCTTATTACACTTTTCTATCCTTTGTGACAGTTTTTCTCTTTGTCATTAAAACAGCAGTTAGAATGCATCTTCCTTCTTGTCGCTTAGCCCACAAGGGTTAAGCCCTTGTCCTGGAGAAAAAGCAGTTAGCCAAACCCATTAGCTCTCATTCCTTTTCCTTATCATCTTAGTCCACTCAGGTTTATTTTTTTCCAAGAGCAGCTAGCGTTAGGAATAGCATCTACTATTTGCTTATCATCATAGCCCCTTCTGGGGCTAGGCTTCTTGTCTTGCAAACGTGGTTGCAGTCGAGCACATCAGCCAACACCCAACTTTTATTAATTTATACTTTATACTAAGGTGCTTGTGTTTAAGGAGTCCTGTGTTTCAAAAGCAATCCTATTTTGAGTTGCAATTATGCCTATTTCTGAAATTTCCTCTTGTAATGCTTGTATGGAATCAGTGGTGCTATTACTAATTGATTCCATTACAGCTGATACATTTACTAAGGCCTTTTGTATCATAGATACCCCTAACCATGGAATGTACCACCTAACAAAGAAATGAAAGGCTGTTGGTCTCTAAACCAAAGAATTGGTAGATCTTTCTATTCAATGTACATAGCTTCTGACCCACCCCTTCACCCCTTCATCTCATCTAGTGAGTACATTGTCAATTTGGGAACTATTGCCCCTAAAATAGATGACCCATGCCATCATGGGGGTAAAGCTTTTCTAGCAGTGTACCGACAAAGCCAGTACCATCCCGATCCTGTAGGGGCATTCCAATATTTTCCTTCAATGTTCGGGATCTTATCAAACTCTTGTTACCTGAGTTTTCCTAGTACAAAATGGGTAATTTCCTACTAATCCTTCAAGATGGTGCTTTTGAGATTTTATTTTCTCAGCTGTTACACATTTTGCATGGGTAGTATTAGGCATCTTTACCTTCTAGACAGTAAGGTCAGTATCCCTCCAATCAGTAAACTTTGGTTGTTGAAATAGTGTGTCCCAGTTTGGTTTTGGTATGGGGACTCCAAACAATTCTACTCTCCACTTTATATCATTTGGAAAATGTGAACATACCCAGAAATTTGTCCAATTTAATGCCTTGAGTTCTGTATCATTTGGAAATGCTTATTTCCATTTCATTCTACCTTTAGAGTGTGGGAACTGACAATGGTCAGAACATGGATTCTTAGGCCCCAGGCAGTGGCTTGAAGCCTGTGGGAAAGCCAAGTACAGAACTCTCTCAGTCTGGCCTGGGAAATCATAAGGAGGAACCCAAAACAATCCTTGTACTGTCCTCCTGACACCTGGTGTTTTTCTAACTTGTTGCTTACTTGTAAGAAGACGGTAGAGAGGTGTTGCTCTAAATGACCAATCATATTCATTGTACTGAAACACTGTATAAAAGAGTCTGTCTCTCAATAAACTGGTGCTATAATGCCCTCCGAAGAAATTGGAGTTCTACGTGTTGTTATGTGAGCTGTCCCAAATCGTAACGATACTAGAGAATGCCTCTTCTCTCGTTTTAGAGTTAGATTTACATAATCTTGTCTTTGTGGGATTTTATCATTTGTATTCCTCCCATTATATTTTAAAGGTAGCCCCATAAAAGTAGATTTATCCCGATCATAAACAAGAATCCATGAAAGCTTGGTGTTGGGCATAAAATTGAATTCCCTTTTTAATTCCTGCATAAATTAATGTCAAATCCAGGGTTCAGCATCATGGTTGGCAATTCCCAATATTTCATTCATCCTACTTGACAACAAAAAATAAAATCATGTCCTCTTGGCCACTGTCAGGTCTCAATTCCTATTTTTAAAAAGAGATCACTTCCTTTAACTGAATTCTCAGTTGTTTTGTGAATTGTTCCGAAGACTATTTCTACTGACCTGTTAAATAACTATATTCCATTGTCCATTTTCCTTCATACATTTTTAATAGGCAGCAAAGGTATCCAAGACATAGGGCTTGCATCCTTACCTTTTTGTTTACTAAATCTGTAACACTCATACCCCAAACCGCTTGATAATATGCAAACAACAAATATAACAAACAAACACTGAGCATAAATGCAATCTAGATCAATAAATGAAATAGAAATGCTATGTGTACAGTTAACTGGCACTTAGTTATTTTAAATTTTGTAGGACTTTGTTGAGTACAAGCCCATTCAAAAGTGAAGGTCTTCAATAAGGGATAAAGAATCCATGGTCCCTTCTCACCTATCTTAACTGCAGTGTAAGTGGTTAGTAATACCTGGAAGGGTTCTTTCCACTGTTGGGCCAAAGGCTCCAAGTCCCATGTTTTAACAAGTACCCAATCTAGTTGGATAGAGTGTATCAAAGCATCCAGTCTCAGCAGTCTGGAGGTTACAATGTATTTTTGTAATGCCTGTAGAACTTGGCCTAAAGAGATCAAATACTTATGTTCACATTTCCTTGTATATGCAAAGTACCTGGAATTACAGGGGCCTGAAACTGCCTTCCATACAACAATTCATATAGACTCAGGTTATCTTTGGATCTTTGCTGTACGTGAATTCTTAATAATGCTAATGGCAATGCTTGAACCCAAGTTAAAGAAGTCTCTTGACATATTTTGTTCATTTGCCTCTTTAAGGATTGATTCATTCTTTGTACTTTCCCACTGGAGTGTGATCTCCACAGAGTATGTAGATCCCAGGTTAAACCCAGGACCTGACTGACTTGCTTTATAATTTCAGCTATAAAGTGGAAGCCTCCATCTGAGGACATTCCCAAAGGTATTCCAAATCAAGGTATAATTTCTTTGAGCAACATCTTTGTGACTTCTCTGGCTTTGTTGGCACAACAGGGGCATGCTTCTGGCCACCCAGAAAAGGTGTCAACCAGTACTAAAAGATATCTGTAACCCATTTTTCATAGTAATTCAGAAAAGTCAATTTGCCAATAGTCACTAGGTGTATTACCTTGTTGTAAAGTCCCCAAGAAAGGTTTTCTGTCATTGTTAGGATTGTTCTTCTGGCAGACTAAACATTTGCTCACTATTGATTTGGCAATTCCTGTCAGTCCCACACTAACCAAAGTTTTCTGCATATTTTTGACCAAATTCTCAATTCCCCAATGTTCTTTCATGTTCTCTTTCAATAATTTCTTTCATTATACAGGTGGAACTATTTGCCCACTAGGGGTTGCCCTCCACACTCCTGCTTCTTGAGGGGCTTTTAACAATTCAATAAACTGTTTATCTGTGGAACTGTAGTGGGGTTTGGAGCCAGGGAGTGTTACAAACTGGTTTAACACAGAAGACCAAAGGCAACTAAGCCTCTGTGAATAAAATGGATCCAACCCCGAAAGGTTTGAAATATACATAGAAAACACGATTAAAACCAAACGAGGTTAGATTTTGGTGCCAAAAAGGTGATATATTTTATTTAATAGTAAAAGAGGCAAAGAGAAAGAAAAGACAAAGAAAGAGAAAAGAAAGAAACAGAAAAAGAGGTGTGCATGGAGGAGGCAGGGACAGAGAGACAGTGACAGGGGTTAGGTAGAAACATATCACCCTTCTGAGGGTCTCAATGACATCTCGTGGTATCCCTCCATCTGGTCTTCTTGGTGGTGAGGGTCCCCCACCGCCCCATCACCGAAAAGTATAGAATGCAATGGATTAATATACATTTGGGCCAGGTGGGAACACCCAGGTGCCTCCCCTGGGGAGGGCAAGTTTGACACTGTCCCTTGCAACACTGTGGATCTGTTGCATCGTGTTGCAGTGCTCTGGTGCAGGGTCTGGGGACCCGTTTGGGGAGGACCTTTGATGGGCCATGACACCCCCTCTTACTGTCCTTCACATGGATGTGACTTTTCTATGGGTGAAGGGGCCCCTGCAGTTGGGCTGGTCTAAACAGCGAAGGATGGGCGATCACTGCTTTTTGAAACTTTATCTCAATAAGGCTTTTTCACTACACACCCAAAACCTCTCCACCCACCCTTTGATGTGAGGGTCTGTGCAAGTCTGGCGGCTCATAGCCCTGGGGCTGTGGTCTCCACCCTGAAGATGCTAAGCCTGATGCCTCTGAATGTATTCTTCTCCCCAGACCTGAGTTAATTTATCTTATCTCCATCAACTCATAGTCTAGGGCCCCATTCAGGGTTTTGGTGGTTTTCTCTGCAGCTTTTATACAGTTTTGCTATAATAGTGTAATAGATATGTTGATAAATTCGTGTAATAAAATATGGGAAACATAGTAGAAGTAGTAAATGATTGAATGTATTATAAATGTTATACTTTGTAACTTTGTAAATGAAAAAGTAAGCCCTGGTTCCCAGAATAAGGAGGCGTTTCCAAATACCAGGACATACCTTGCAAAACTGTGAAGTGACAGATTAACACCCCAATTTGCACGAGAAAGAAGACCAGCTCTCCAGGATGTTGGTCCTTGATGAAATCAGACTCTGTGCACCTGGATCATCATGGACCATCGAAACACTGATAGTTATCTCGAGGGTGTACCCCAGGTTTGAGGAAATCAGCATCCCAAAAGAAGATTCCAGGAAAATCCTTTCAGACGTGTCCCAGTGCTAGGAAATCTGTTTAGGATTCATCACTGAGTGAAAAGACTATGTTTGAATGTGAAGACACAACACCCCCGCCGCTAGGCACAAAATACAGTATAAGAACTCAGACTCAAACCCCAGAAAATCGTGGAACAGGGTGAGATAGCAGCCCTGCTGTCGGTCGTCTGTTTCACCCAACATTCGAGTGTTGTTTTCGTGGCTGTCCCAGATAGATTTTTAAAATGGAAAAATAAAATTTGTTCCTTCTATCCAATTGGCTAAAATTCATTTATGACAGATTGGTGCTGTGACTCGGATACAATCCCAGTGCCTCGGGAACCCCTTTGTGCGGGAGGCGCCCCACTGATTTTTCAGTGGCCCGACAGAGCGGGAGATTCCGTAGCACTGATTGTATCATGAACAAATTTAGGTAAAAGCCACACAATAAAAGAGAGGCCTCGGATCCAAAATCAGAACTCAGGGAAGACCTGGGGAGGTCTTCAGGAAACCGCGGAATTTTTTTTCACTCTTAAAACTCTACGTGCACGAAGAAAACCACACAAGAAAAGGAGCTGTAAGTATTGCTGGTTGAGTGGGAGTGATTGGGCGAGTGAATGAGACGTGATTTATCACGAACCAAGTTTGGACCTGAAGGCCACGTTTCCATCCTCCTGATGTTACCAAAGGGGGGTTGGGAGACATAAAATAGTGAAGTAGTAGTAGTCATGCTAAGGCTTAAAGATTTTTCTATTAGAAGTAGGCCCTAATTCTGGGAATGTGCCATGGGAATGTACTGAGGTTCCTGAGACTTAAGGCTTAGCTAAGAACAAACAGGTAGAAACTGTTAGCTGTTTCCATGAGATTAAGTTAAAGTATAATGTAGCCATGGATATCTGGTGGGGGAAGTTTGACCACAGGAGCTAAACTATAGTCCTGGAGCAGACAACCATGTGAAATTTATGACTTCAAGGAATGTAATTTGATTTTGATGTATGTATCTATTGTAACTTGGGATGTGGGGTTTTACACGTATACTATGAAGTAATCAGGAATATAAAAGTTGATTGTAAACTGAGGGTCTCCGGGATTCTGACTTGGGAAGCTAGTCCTCAGGTCCCCGGGCCCTAAAATAAAGCACCGGCATAAATCAACTTTGTTGATTTGTGTTTCACTTTGGATATCGGGCAACAGTTTTCTGGCGACCGCGGCAGGACTCCGGAGGTTGCTGGGGCGGTTCGCGAGCTGATCTACTCCACGCCGGCACCAGGTGATTTCTGGGGAGACATCAACCCGTGCCCGACCCCGCGCCTGACGGACGACTGTGAGAGGTAAGCCCGAAAAGGTGCTTTATTCTTTGGTTTGGGTAAGCCTGCCGAATAAGATGAGGCAGTGATCCTCGCACGGTTGGGCAAAAGACGTCTAAAGGTTGGGGAGCCTAGGCACTGGCCGTCAGACGTGGCGAAAGCTGCGCAGGACCAGTACTTGCCACTCGCAGTGACGAGCAAGGCAAGAATAGTGGATTATAGTGGATTATAGTGGATTATAGTGGACTATTGGTAATTGAATTGTGGTGTAAGAGTGAGAGTGAGTGTGTGTATGATGATGCCATTTAAAACGTTTAAAGCATTAACTAGTACTAATATAGAAATAAATGATGATTCGCCTCTAGGATGTTTATTACAGCATTGGAAACAAGGTACTTTTGGTCAGGAACTGAGTAAAAGGAAATTGATTGATTACTGTAATTATATTTGGCCTATGTATGAGACTGAAGGAATGCAGTGGCCCAGGAATGGTACTTTGAACCCTGATATCATTACCCCTTTGATGCATTATTTACAAGATAATAACAAGTGGGATGAGATACCGTATTTGGATTTGTTTTATTACCTGAAGGAAAAGCCTGAGTGGCAGAAGGAATGTGGTATAATGGTATTAAAATCTGTGGATGATGAATGTGTGGGATGTAAAGAATGGAAAAGGTGCAAAGAGTGCTCGGTAAAATTTGCAGAACCTGAAGAGGATGTCTCAATGCTGGTTCCCCCAGTAGCGGCGTTGACCCTCCCCAGTGCACCCCCGTTAGGGAAGGATGATGAATTAGGGAAAGAAAGGAAAGCAGGGACTGAGGAAACCACACAGGAGGAAGCAATTGCGCCGCGGAGTCCATTATGGGAAAGGACCCGAAGGGGGCGGATGATGGAGAGGGGACGGGAAAGGGAGAAAGAGAGGGAGGTAAATAAACCCCGTTTAATGGCCCCATTACGAGAGGCGGTGGCAGGTCCCGAGGGGGAGAAGGTTATGATAAAGGTCCCATTTTCCCCTAGTGATTTGATGATTTGGAAACAATCAGCGGGGACGTATCGGGAAGATCCGGAGCGCGTGGCTCGAGTGATTAGGATGGTGATTAAAACTCAGAATCCTGATTGGAATGATATACAAGTTTTGTTAGATACAATTCTTGATTCCACAGAAAAAGAGATGGTTTTTAAGGCCATGACTGAGCGGGCTCGAGACATGGTTCGGTTGCGATTGGCAGGGGGCAATGTGAATGATTTGGTACCAAGGGAAGACCCAGAGTGGAACCCAAATTCAGGGGAAGGGATGCGAAGACTTAGAACTTATCAGGAGCTAGTGGTGGAGGGAGTGCGAAATGGGATACCTAAAACCTTGAATTGGTCAAAATTGTATTCAGTTAAGCAGGAAAAAAATGAATCCCCCTCAGCGTTTTTGGAGAGATTAAAGGAGACTGCCCGACGATTTACAAATTTGGATGTGGAGGGGGAAGCGGGAAAATTGCAATTGGCATTGATATTTATGGGACAGTCTCAGGAAGATATCCGTAAGAAGTTGCAGAAGTTGGAGGGGGAAGAAACTAGGGACCTAGAAAGGTTGTTGGAGGTGGCATGGAAAGTCTATAATAACAGAGAAAAGGAGACAATGAAAAGGCAGCAAGCAAGTATGCTGGCAATTTTACAGCAGGTAACCAGTGGAAATTCTAGAGGGGGAAACTCCAGGGGAAGAGGACAGGGTCGGGTCCGGGGAAGAGGGGGAGGAAATCCAGCACCGGTTGCGGGGAGAGGATTTGGAAATGGTATAATGGGACAGGGAACAACTAGGTTGGCATGGAATCAATGTGCTATATGCAAAAATAGAGGCCACTGGAAAAATGAGTGTCCATTTTCCCAGGGTGGAGGGAATGAGCAGGGACAGGGACTAAATCCTTTCTGCAATAATCCGCAAGAGGTCGCGCAAGCCTTTATGATGGGAAGTTGCCACAATCAAAATCAAAGCAGCTGACTAGACCAGGATTTGAAGGTGATAATTGAGGTGGAGGGGAAGCCCAGACGATTTAGGATAGATACTGGAGCTACACATTCTGCTTTAAATACACTAATAGGACCCTTAAGTGATACTACTATCCAGGTGGTGGGGGTTATGGGACAAATAGAGGAAAGGACTTTTTTACGCCCATTGGATATAAAATTTGGGGGGAAGGAATTTGACCATCAATTCTTGTACATGCCAAAAAGTCCAGAATCATTGCTAGGAAGGGATTTATTGTCAAGAGTAAATGCGAGAATAATTTTTGAAGAAGGTAAGGGTTAAATTGGAAATCCCAGAAGAAAACCTATCCCAGTTGTTTGTGATAAAAGAAGTAGAAACAGCAGGTATACCTGAAGAAATAGAGCAGGCAGTAGTACCATGGGTTTGGGAGTCTGGAGTTCCGGGTAGGTCAAAAGCTGCACAACCTGTAGTGGTTGAGTTGAAGGAAGGAGCCCGTCCAGTTAGATTAAAGCAGTACCCACTAAAGCTGGAAGCTAGGAAAGGGGTAGCCCCAATGATAACTCAGTTTTTGACATTAGGAATTTTGCAAGAATGTGAATCAGAATACAATACCCCAATTTTCCCGGTGAGGAAACCAAATGGAAAATATAGATTGGTTCAAGATTTAAGGGCAATTAATAATATCACAAAGAATATCCATCCGGTGGTGGCTAACCCTTATACATTGCTAACATCTGTGTCTGAAAAATTTCAGTGGTTCACTGTAATCGATTTAAAGGACGCGTTTTTCTGCATCCCTTTGGCATTTGAAAGCAGAAAATTGTTCGCCTTTGAATGGGAAGACCCCAACACAGGACGGAAAAAACAGCTAACCTGGGCTCGTTTGCCGCAAGGATTTAAGTGCAGTCCTACGATATTTGGGAACCAGTTGGCTCGAGAATTAGAGGAATGGAAAGTCAGCCAGGTATGGGAGTCTCCTTTCTCTTATGTATTATTGCAGTATGTTGATGACATTTTCCTGGCTACTGTAGAGCGAGAGGTGTGCTTGCGCCTAACCATCGGACTGCTGAATATGCTGGGACAAGCTGGATATCGTGTGTCTAAAGAAAAAGCCCAACTGGTAAGAGATAAAGTCATATATTTGGGTTGCGAAATCTCCCAGGGGACCCGGAGGTTGGGTACTAACCGGATACAAACAATCTGTGCCATTCCTACGCCCCAAAATCATCAGGAACTGAGATCTTTTCTAGGGATGGTGGGGTGGTGTCGGCTGTGGATTCCAGACTTCGGCCTGAAAGCCAAACCCCTCTATGAAGCTGCAAAAGACCCTGAGCTAAAGTGGGGAAGGATCCAGGAAAGGGCATTCCAGGCACTGAAACAGGCATTGAGGGAAGCACCTGCCCTAGGTTTGCCGGACCTCACAAAAGATTTTCAACTGTATGTTAATGAAAGGCAGCGGCTGGCAGTGGGAGTACTCACACAAAAGCTGGGATCGTGGAAACGCCCAGTGGGATACTTCTCAAAACAGTTGGATGCCGTGAGTGCTGGATGGCCCAGCTGCTTAAGAGCCGTGGCAGCTACTGTGATCCTGATACAGGAGGCCAGGAAATTGACTTTGGGAAAGAAAATCGAAGTGTATATTCCCCACATGGTAATTGCAGTACTGGAACAAAAAGGGGGGCATTGGTTGTCGTCTAGCCGCATGTTACAGTACCAGGCACAGTTGAGGGAACAAGACGACATCGAATTAAAAACAACTAACTGTCTTAATCCAGCAGAATTTCTCCAAGCTCAACAGGATGAAGGAGAACTTGTACATGATTGTGTGGAAACCATCGAACAGGTATTCGCTAGTCGACAAGACTTGAGAGATGAGCCTTTGGAGGACCCCGACTGGGAACTGTTCACTGATGGCTCCAGCTTCGTTGAAAATGGAACTCGGTATGCTGGGTATGCTGTGGTAACCCTAAACCAAGTCATAGAGGCTAAGGCTCTAACCCCAGGAACATCAGCCCAAAAGGCAGAAATATGGGCTTTGGTAAGAGCTTTGGTTTTAAGTCAAGGAAAAAGAGTAAATATCTGGACAGACTCCAAATATGCTTTTGGAGTAATCCATGTGCACGGGGCTCTGTGGAAAGAAAGGGGACTTTTGAACTCGCAAGGGGCACAGGTCAAACACCGTGAGCAAATTCTAGCCCTACTTGAAGCAGTCCACAAACCCCGGGAGGTGGCAGTAATGCATGTAAAAGGACATCAGAGGGGGATGGGAAAGGAACACCAAGGAAACCAGCTGGCAGACAAAGCAGCCAAACAGGTAGCCCGAGAAGTATGGACTCAATTAGCATTATTGCCTGTACGGACTAACCCAGCTGCTTCTTACCTTGAACAAAAACCTAGCTATTCTCCAGAAGATGAAAAACTAGCTGAGTTGGTGCAAGCCCGCAAAAACATCAAAGGATGGTATGTAACATCAACGGGACAAGTAGTTTTACCCGTGAGAATCATGAGAGCAGTGCTGGAAATGGAACATAACAAATGCCATTGGGGAGCAGAAGCGCTGATTCAATTCCTGCGGAAAGAGGTAATCTCAAATCAGATGTTAACAATGGCTAAGAGAGTGAACGCCACCTGCCCGGTATGTATCAAAAATAACCCTGTGACTAGGAGGCAAGTGCAAATGGGAAAATTACAGGTGGGACCCCAACCAGGAGATTATTGGCAAGTAGATTTTTCAGAATTACCAAAAGCCCAGGGATATAAGTACATATTGGTGTATGTATGTACCTTTTCCGGGTGGCCGGAAGCCTTTCCCTGTCGAACAAATCAGGCAAAAGAGGTAGTAAAGACACTGTTACGGGAGATTATACCAAGATTTGGTGTACCGTTAGGAATGTCATCAGACAGGGGACCCCACTTTGTGGCATGAGTTGTACAGGAGGTAGCAAGAATGTTAGGGATAACTTGGAACCTTCATACCCCCTGGAGACCACAGTCTAGTGGACAGGTGGAAAGGATGAACCAGACTCTGAAGGGGCAGATTAAGAAGATTTGTCAGGAAGCAAAAATCCAGTGGCCTCAGGCATTGCCCCTAGCCCTGTTGAGAATCAGGATAAAGCCTAGAGAGAAGGTAGGAGTAAGTCCGTATGAAATCCTGTACGGCAAACCTTATCATGCTACAGTGTATCAGGGTGACCCGCATTTGATAGGAGACCAAATCTTACTCACTTATATCCTGTCTCTCAATAAGACCCTCACAGCTATCAGAGGAGCCCTGCAGTGGAATCGGCCGTTGCCATTGGAAAATCCAGCTCATGATATCCTACCAGGAGACCAAGTGTATATCAAAAACTGGAACACTGAACCTCTGAAGGAAACATGGGAAGGCCCTTACCAAGTACTCATGACTACTTTCACCGCTGTAAAGGTCGAGGGCATCGGAAACTGGATCCATTACACCAGAGTCAAGAAAGTCCCGTCTCAGTGGGAAGTTCGACCTCTGTCTGCTACCCGGATGGTGTTCAAAGCCAAATCCTAATAATTGTCATCCTACTGGGACAGATCCTATATGTGGATGCTTTTGTGGTAGTTACTGTAGTTGATCCGTATGTAGGAGTGCCTGAAAATGCGAGCATGAATCTAACTTGTTTGTTTTCAGATAACCAGAGAGCTGGATTCGAGGAAATAAATGTCAGATGGAAAGTGGGACCAGAAGTGGCGGATCAGGGAATGGTTACCTTGTTCTGCGACAAGCAACAACAAAGAGGGAACACGACCTTGCAGGTACCCACAACATGGAGAAACCATACAGGCCCATTCACATGTGTTGTTTGGATTAGGGATAGCTTTGATTATGGGAATCTTGAGGTAAAAGTGTTAGGGATAAATAATAAGGAAAATTTGGAAAATCCTGTCACAGTGGTACCGGTCCACACACAAGTTGACATGTGGAACGGACCCCCATTAAAACTAAACTGCACCTTTGAATTAGACCATTATTGTGGATGGACAGTACAAGTCAAATGGTGGAAAAAGGGCCCGGACCAGATGTGGGAAAGATTAACTGTTGGAATAAGCTGGTGGATAATCGGACTGAGAGGGAAGGGGTGGCTCAACATTACTGATCCCAAAATTGGGGAGGCTGAAGGAGAATACCTATGTGTAGTCACTTGTGGAAGTGATGGGAACTATGGACTGAGGGAAGTAGTTGCCAATCCTCACTTGGATAGGAGCATTAAACCACAGCATGGGGTATATCTAGCAACAGAATGCCAGGACCTAATTTTAAGCTGTATCACAGGGGAAAGGAAATTCACCGACTTTGGGTGGTGGTTTAAGGGAAATTTGAAATCTGGACCCAAATATCAGATCGAGAGAAGAATTGGAATGATAGTCTTAGTAATTAGGCAGGCCAGGAAGGATGATGATGAAGGAAATTATTGGTGTTGGGTCTCGGAGGATGATTGGTGGGAACATGGAATGACTCACGTCTATATGAGAGAAACTCGAGTCACCAGGCAAGTAACAGAAATTAGGAATCCCATAAAAACCCCAGAGCAAGAAAATCTGGTGCTAGGATTAATTCGGGATTTTGGGAAAATGCAAAATGTCACAACCATTACAGCTTGTTTGCCCATGCCTCATTCAGCAGGTGACCCAATAACATGGGGAATAATACCTGTCGGAGAAATGCCCAAAGCATTTAGCAATGTCTCCTGGAACTGTAAATTTGTATCCCACATAATACCAGGATGGATAGAAGGATGTTTGATTCCACAGGAGGTAACTAAGCAACAATGTCAACAGATGCCAGGCTACCTCGGTTGGGTAGAGGACCCTCGAAATAAGGGAAGTTGTTTAGTTTCAAAAGCTGGGAAGTACCCCTGTTCGAGAGTGCAAATACAAACAAAGAAAAAGATAAATGAAAAGGTATGCCAAAATGTTACCCACCACACCACTATGGAAGAGTGGCAGACAATCTGGGGACCAAGTTTATTGGAAACATACAGTTATATAGGCCCAGTAAATTGGTGTATTCAATGGATAGGGAAAAAGAACCAAAGTTATGAATTATCTAAAGATGTTCCTGCACATTGGAGACAATTAACGAAGGCTAAGGATGATTGGAACTGTACCAAAATCTTTACTTGTGATACCTCACCAGAACATATTGGTTTGCTACCTGTGAGAATTCTGTTACAGCTGGGATGTGAGTGCAGAGGATATAATCATTCCATGAAAAGAGATAATAAAATAGGAGTTGACTGCAAAACAACCACGGTAAGAAGCCCAGGGAACTTGGTTTGGGTTAAGGGACATGGACAATGGACTACCCATATGCCAATTGATGGTTCAGTGACACAAATTACACTAGGAATTCCCACTTTATGTCCATTCTGGAAACAGTCCGAACTTACTAAGGAGGAGACCCAGAGGCGAATAAGAAGGGAAGTGGACGAATTACTAGATCCAGAGGATGAATGGCATGAACCATCAGGGGGAGTAAAATTTAGTTGGGCACTTGAGTCTTTATTTGCTCCGGTAGCTACTTATAGGAACAGAGAGATGCTTTACAAGTTATTGGGACAAACAGAACGATTGGCAGCAGTCACTAAGAAGGGTTTTAAGGACTTGAATATACAGTTACAAGCAACCACCAGAATGACAGTTCAAAATAGGATGGCCCTGGATATGATTTTGCTAAAGGAACATGGAGTTTGTGGATACCTGCAAGGGAGGGATGACCATTGTTGTGTGCATATCCCAAACGTAACCCAAGAGGTGGAAAAGGATATAAGCCAATTGGGACAAATTGAATCACAAGTGCAGGAGGTCCAAAAGGAGGCAGAACATAATTGGGTAGGAGCTCTATTTAGCTCATTAGGAATCCAGGTCTCAGGTTGGTTATCCTCTATAATACAGTATATTGTAATGATTGTAATAATAGTGATTCTCATTGTCATAGCATATAAGTGTCTCCTAGGAGTGATTGCAAGAGAGGGCATGCATACACGTCAGGTGATGAAGGCTCTGACCAGGAAAGAAGTGATTTCGCCCAGAGAGAGTCCCCCACCGACCTATCTGGAAACCATCACTTGAAGATTGAGCATCCTTGCAGAATCCTTGAAGAATGCTCAAAAGGGGGGAGTTGTTACCAAAGGGGGGTTGGGAGACATAAAATAGTGAAGTAGTAGTA
>JANPWX010017792.1:0-38014 GCA_024734555.1 Trochalopteron elliotii | reverse complement strand
TACCAACTTTATTCTCTAGTCTTGTCTAGTCTCTGTTTCAGGTCAGCATTCTAGGCATCAGAACCAGTCTTAAAGGTACAGAACACAACATACAGCACACATAGAACAGACAATTGGGGATACAAGCATCATAGTCACCCTAGGACATTGGTCCTGGCCTTGTCTTGGACCACAGTTTTTCCCAATACTTGAGGTCTGATATGTCACAGGTTGTTTGCATGGAAACCTTCCCTGCTACAGGGACAAGGCTCCAAAACGCAGCTTCAGACTTCTATATATGCATAAGATACATTTAGTAAGAATTAATATGTTACTGAAATGAATTGATATTAAATATTACAGTTTTGAACCTGGATTTTAAAACAAAAATACATTTTAACAGCATCATTTATTCTGGCATTGTGGCCTTTCAATCCCTTCATGAAAGGGGACACAAGGACATGAGGATTTTACTCTCCAGGCTTCTTTCTTGAACCAGAATGTTTTTCTTCTCTTGCCAGAACACCTGCTGTGGCTGCGAGGTCTGGTTTGCTCAAAAAAACCATCACCTTTTGGGAAGACTCATCCTTTGTTTAGTCTTGCTCTGCTATAAATTCAGCTGTAGCCAAATTTACTGCTGATCCAAGGACTGTGAGTTAATAAAATATCTTGGTGATAATCAGAAGGGGACTTTTTTGTAGTTTAAGTCTTAGAAGAAAACAAACATGTAAAGATGTGACTCGTACTAGAGGATAGTATTTGCATATTATGGAACTGGTCTAATCTGTCAAAAAACCCAAAAAAATGCAACTTTTCTTGTCTGCCTAGACCACAGACTGTTCTTAAAATTATTTTACTTGGTTAATGGAGTTCAGTATTTAAAATTAGCACTCTGTAACCTCATGCTGAGGAAATGAGGATGTTTCAGAGAAGCAGAGCTCCCCCTACAATGGTGTCAGTGTAAGGAGGAAACAGACCTGAAAAGAGCATTTGTTTTTGTTTCTCACATGCACACACTTTCTGCTTAAAACTGGGTTGTGAGCTAAAGATAGCAATTTTTATTACTGAAATTGAATTTAGGCTTTGGGGTGAGCCAAGTGCAGCTTTCCAGGACCTGGAGGGAGTTACAGGAAAGATGGAGAGAGACTTTGCAAGGGCCTGAAGGGACAGGAAAGGGAGAATGTCTTCAACCTGACAGAGAGCAAGTTTAGATTGGATAGGGAAAAATCCTTCCCTGTGAGGGTGGTGAGGCCCTGGAACAGGGTGCCCAGAGAAGCTGTGGCTGCCCATGGATCCCTGGAAGTGTCCAAGGCCAGGTTGGACAGGGCTTGGAGCAGCCTGGGATGGTGGAAGATGTCTCTGCCTGTGGCAGGGGTGGCACTGGGATGACCTTTGAGGTCCTTCCAACCCAGGCAACTCTGATTCAACACTTCACAATTTAAGTAGAAAAGAGACAGACAAGAAGATGATTGTCAAGTTTAATGTGTCAGTATCTTTATTGCAAAGAATCAATAGAAAAGCTTGAGATAAACCCCTTTTTCTTGAGTTAGAGGTTAGAGGCATTTTGTTATGCATGGCAGATTCACAGATATTCCTCATCTCCCAGAGGTAAAGGTGCAAAGACTGATCAAAAAATCAAAGCTGATTTTCATACTGGGTTTTTTCTACAGTCAATGAGACTTTAAGGGGAATAGGATCAGGGTTCTACATTTTGAACTATTGTAACAGATACTGGATGCCTGTATTTTGAATTCCTATGTTAAATGAAACAGTTTGTAATAGTGCTACAAAATTTACAATAGAATTATAATAGAATCTAGCTAATTAAGATGTTTGGCTTGATATAATTTATTCACTGTCTTTTTCCCATTGGACTGCAATAGAACAGCTCTGCAGCATTTTATCATTAGGATTTAATTATTTGTAATAGCTTAAGTGTTTCTAGATTTATCACTGAAATAAAATAAAAAAAATACCACACTTCCAAACTGAAGACATCATAAAAGGAAATGGAGATCCTTTCTCCTGCATCTTTCCTTTTACAAATTCGCATTGTTATTAATGCCGTGCATTAATTCCACATTACTACATCTTTTCTTCAATGAGCATGAGATGTTAAAAAGTATTGTGGAGTGGCTCTATAACCAGCATTTCCAATTTCCTCTGGTCTCTGTCCTCATTAAATAAATTTAATTTCAAAGAAAGTGCAATCTACAAGTCCTGTGGTTACTTTAGAAACACAATCCTCACTCCCCTCCAAACATTGTAGTGCACTGGTACCTGCCCAGGAATATTTTTCTTGGCTCTTCAGGTGTCAGACAGCTCAAACCACAAATAATTTGGAAGATTATATCTCAGATAATAAGAACAAGTGTAGTTTGCCACTACTTTTCCAGTTTTGCTGGACTACAAGCAAAAAGCACAGATTTTACAAATTCCTTTGTGCATATTTTATTGGGCTTTGCTTATTCTTTAAATTTTAATTATGTTTCTTTGTTTTGTTGGATATGTTTTAAGCTCTAGAGTTCCAGTCAGAACCCAAAATACATTGATTCTGCTTTAAAGGTTGCCATAGGGTGATGTTCTGCTGAGGAGAGTCAGCTCTCATTACCAAAGGTACATAATTCCTCTGCTTTTGCAATCTTTTATCAGCATAAATGGAAAAAAAGGTTGATAATATGATCGAATATCAGAGTTAATGCTTGTCCTGGGTTGCAGTGTAGGATGTGCCCAAAGTATGTATTCTATCACCATCCTCATGAGCTGTTGAAACCAGGTGGGGCAGTGTTTCCCTTGCCCCCTCCCTCCGGACTATCTTCTGTTAATGGCCCCATCAATGCCTTGCCCCATGACTCATAGGAAACTCCCTCCAGGAGCTCTCTCTGATTAATGGGCCATCAAGGACCCACTGCATGATTCATAGAATGATATCAGCCCATTGTGAGATGCTCCACCCAGGGGGAGGAGCCAAGCATTCCCACCTGGACATAATCTGGGATTTGGGACAGCAGAGGAGGGCCTTTACCCACTGGGTTCCCAGAGGACAAGAGCTACCAGACCTTTCTATGAGATTACTGCTTGAACAAGACCACTTCATCTGGACTGCTACCACCACCCTAACTAACAGGGTGTCAGGTTGTATTCTGACTCTGTCAGGGGTCTTTTGTACTATTGCTTTTTATTTATTTTATTTTATTTTACCTTTTTTTTCCCCTCCTATGAAATTGTATTTCTGACTTGGAGTCTCTCACTGGTTTTGCTTTCAAACCAGTACAATGCTAAAATAATAGTAGAATAAGGCATGATTCTAAAAAGAAAAAAGGCAAATATGGCAGCCCTACATAGTGAATGTGAAGGGAAAAAAGGGTGGGTTTGCCTCAAAATTACATTGAGCCAGACCCATTGAAAATGGCCTTTATTTTTTTTTCTATTGATCCATTTGAGCTAAAGAAAAACGGGTGATGCTTGGCCCATGATTCCACTGCATTTTGCCTCCAACAATGGGGTAAGGACTTCAGTGTGCATTTGCTCTACAAAGTGGCTTAAACTTGCTTGGTTTTCTTAAACCCACATCTGTCTTCTAATGTCTTACACTAAACAATGTAATTTTTAATTAATACCACAGTGCAATCAATGCACTCTCCTCAATCACCTTAATGTTTAAATTAGAAAAAGGTTTATTTCTTCATTTATTTCACACATATCTGAAGTTAAAGACCAGGGAAATGAGGAATTCAATATTTGTCAACTGAGATAGGCATACAAGCAAGAACTTCCAGCTTTAATTATCCCAGTTCCTGAGACAGAATTCCTAACTGTGTTGGGTGCATGAGCTGAATATTTTGGTCTCTTATTGTGAACATTGTGTAGAATGCTTGATAAAAGGGTCTTAAGAGGAAGAACCACAGGTACCCCAGATCCTACAGCAGTTTGTGGGGTGGATGGCATTTGGCCACTGGAACCAGGACAAGGGCAACAAGCAGTCACTGAATTCCACAGCTGTGCAACACTTAATTTCTAGAATGGAATCATATTTTAGGGAAAAAAATCCAAGTGAAAGCCAAACCAAAGTGTGCCTAATGACCTGAGCCAGCTGCTGGCTGTGTGGAGTGTCCCCCAGTCACCTTGTTACCAGTGCTGGGGCAGTGGTTCGAGAGTGAGGCACTGGGAAGAGAGGAGCTACTTAATCTCCATTACTGCTGCCCATAAAACCCCTGTTCCTCTGAGGGCACCCATCCTGCTGCTGGCCACAAGAGCACAACTGAATTTATGGGACCAGACTGCCAGGGCTATTTGCAAATATTGGCACTTTTGTCCCATCCCTTTATTGGGTTTCTTTGTAGTCTGAATATGTTTTCTTCCCCTGACCTTAGACTGAAAACTTTCTGGAACACACAAATCTGTAATCAAAGAATTAGCACCGGTGTCTCGCTTAAAATTGTTTCTGGCTGATAAATAAAATTATTTAGGTGGTCCAGCTTACCCTTTAGTGGCAATAGTAAATATTATAAAACACCTACCAACAATTTGGTGTGGCTTTAGCAAAATCTGCAGAAGCAGAGCAAAGAATGGACAACCTGTAATCCTTCAAACTGGAACAATTGTTATATATTATGTATTATATCACATATTGTCTCAGTTCTTATTTGGCCTGGGAAAGAAAGGCTTTTTTTCCTGTTGTGACAACAGTAACCTTTGAAAACCCACCCCCAATAAAATTAAGATGTGCTGTTTAGTCCCTTGAATTAGGACAGTAACTTCAAAGCATCAGGAACTATCCAATAAGAAAGTTTACTCTGTGAGTCTTTCACTTAAAATACATATTTTAAATTAAGAAAGTGTGGGACAATTGTTTTTCTCTGATCTAAGTGCTATGAAAGATGGGAATTATAAGATTTTGATATTTCAAATTAGAAAGTAGTTTTATTAAGCTTACCAATTTAAAACAAAATTTTCTTGAAATACCAAACTTTTATCTCTTTGCTGCATATTCCAAGAACTAGTTTGGAAAAAATTATTCAAAATATGATGTAGAAATATTCTGTGTTCATTTAGCTTTTCTTGGATATCAGTCAAAAAAAAAAAGTTAATTTGCTGTAATTTGCATGAATTTAGGAACAGCAGTCAGAAACCAAATTGGGTGAAAAACGGGGAGTTGTAGATATGGGATCCACTTCAGGCTGGCTTTGGTTTAATGAGTCTCAACATTGAGTTAGAGGAGTTTAAATACTTGGGAGCCAGGTGAAGACAGAGCTCAAAATTTCCTAGAGTTTTGAGTAAAATTATGGCCATCAGAATTCCTTTTCTTAGTGTAAGACTCTCAGCATCTAAGGCTTTGACACTATTGACAGGGAAATGTCACTCTTAAGCAATTAATTCGTGGTATTTCTGGCCACAACATTAATTTTACATCCTCTTCACCCTTACTTTTAGGAACTTTAGTCAGACCTCAAGAATGACTAAATTACTGAATTGGGGATTGGGAGGTAAATTCTCCTCATAACATTCAAATAGCCACAGAGGTGTTTGTATCACATTTTTTACACATGTAAAGAAAGTAGAATCAGTTATGGATAGAGGAGGGAGAAAACTTAAAATGCAATATTTTGGAAGCAAAATGTGAAATAATGGGGAAATTTTCTTGAAAGTAATTTTTTAAAAGCTGCACCTTCAAGATATAAATACTTTTTCAGGCTTGATTCTCAGTGATGTTCTTTTCTGGGTGTGGAAGAAGGAAAAGCAGCTAATTAAAGCCAGGAATGGCTCTGGCTGTGAGTGCAGAACTACATTCAGAGTAAGAAATCTTCCAGAGCAGTGTCAGGTTGTGGCTGAGGGCTGGGGATGCCTTCTCTGCCTCTCAAACAAAGCCTTTCTATGCTTGGCAAGAAAGGCCTTTTTCTCCGACACTTGTGACTGAAAGAACATGACATAGTCCTGTAGCCTGAAAATTGCTGCTCTGAAAGCCCCAGCAATTTACTGCAACAAATGTTTATCTCTATCACAGCAACTTGTATTTTTTGCCTACTTTTGTTCACGTTTTCTATTGAAATGATATATTGTGGAGGCTTATTTTTGTTGTTTCACGTCTTTGCTACAGCCCAGCAATGCCTGGAGCTGGGGATTAGAACAATGTATCTGCACAACTTAGGCCATTCTGTGTACCAGCCAAACTGTTTGTAAGTAATCTTAACAAACCACCTGTAGTTTTTGTTATCAGAACTCTCAGGAATTCATCAAGGTTACTGAGACAACAATGGGGCTAAAAATAAAAATGAAGAGCCTGAGAAACTGACTACCAAGAATGCAAAACCTCGATAAAGGAGGCACAATGTGATGATGGACTCTGACCAATTAGGTGTCCTGAAGGACGCGTGGACAAGGTGAGGCAGCCAATGAGATGATGCATGAACAAGCAGCTTAGAATCTATAACTGTAGTTTAATGTAAACAATAAATTGGCTTCTGCTCAATCATATTGATTGTGTGTCCAGATGTCCCGTTCTCCTGCACTGGGCAATATTCAGTGTCAGGGTTTTTATGACAAGATTGAAATCAAAAGCAAGGCAAATACATAATTCTTATCTCTATTAGCATTCTAAGTTATTTTAGTCTGGCCTATTTGCAATTCCTAGGACCCGTTACATCTCCTAGAATGGGGATTTCAAAGCAACCCTTTGCTTCTTGGTGTTATCCTAAATTGCAACTTGGTTTTCTGAATCTGGGGCTAATTCATTTGGGGCAGAGTGCTTTGTTTCCATTACCCTTTCTTTGTACCTATGCTCATTTTACTGGATTTTTCTTTTGGATTATGAGTAGCAAATGTGTTTGATGGCTCTCAGTGGACTTAAGTACTAAAAGGTCCTAATTAATGCAGATTTGGTAGTGCTGAGTGACTTGTTTCCCTTTGAATTGAGTCAGTGTTCAACTTTTAGCTGTTCTTCTTCCCAGAGGAAGATTTTTTTTTAAAGCATTGCTAATACATTTATTGCAAAATCAAACATTTTACAAATATATTTGGTCCTTTGGTCTGGCACAGAGGGATTTTTCTGGAGAGACAAGGATACAGGTAACAGAATTTATTTTGCCTTCCTCACTTTTGGTTGCATATCAATACCATGTGGAATATAAATAACAGAGAAGAAATCAGGTTTTTAATAAGATGTTGCACAAAACCTTACAGATATATTTCATGTTGTAACACTTCGGGTTTCATCATCTCTAGTTTGAATTCATTATTACCTCAGGAGCATGTTTTAAATATACATTTGCTGCTCAGCCAGTTTCTCCATCTTCTAGAGCTCTGCTGCTGCAGCTGCTGATCAGAAAATACAGTTTGAGGGCATTATGTTTGTGTTTAGAAATAAACACCTGACATATTGCAAGTGTGTGTTGTGGCTTTCTGAAATGAAGTGTGGAACCCCAGTGAATATTGTGAGACCAAATATTTTTGTCTCTATGCCTAAAAAAAAAAGTTTTTTGAAATAAAAGTTACTGATCCTAATTTATACAATATGCTCACTAGAATAAGCTATTTCTGGGCCATTACAGATGTACAACCACTGAGGAATTGCCTGGATAAATGTAGATTTATATCTTTTATCTATTATCTCAAAGATCAAAATGCAAAATTTAAAGCTCAAGGACATTCTGTGGATTTGTGACATTTCCTAAAGGAATTGTAGATAATAAACCTGTGACTGGATTAGTACAATGAGACCCATTGTAAATGCAGAATTTTCACATGTGACACCGATAAAACCTTGCCCTCAGTATTTTCAATGATACTGAAAAGAAACACCTTTGTTCAGTCTCCTTGTTTGAAAGCTCAGAAGGAATAAAACCCATTTCCAGCCATAATTCTTTGTAAAGGGTGTTCAGAGCTTGTATTGATATTGTTTAAAAAATATCACAAATATCTGCATCCACATATAAATATATGTGGTGGTGTAAAAAAAATTCCCTCCTGTCTCAAGGTGTTTTATGTAGTTACACTTATTTATTGCTTGCCATAAAAACTATCTGTAAACACTTGTTGCAGTTATTAACTTGAAAGTTTGTGAGAATCTACCTTTCTTCTGCATTAGAAAAGCTATTTTTGGGAGGATAAGCCTATAAAACACATGGAAGAATATCTGTTAAATAGGTAAAACCCCATTAAAATACAGGTGGATATTGCAGTGACTTAATGACTTGGAGGAAAACAAATATATTTGCATATTCTGCAAGTGAATTAGGAGTAAACTTTGAAAATGTCACAAAGCAGACTGTTATCAATATATATCAACACCCTCGAGCTACTGGCTGGCAATAAATGTCAGTAGAAATTTTTATGGCTTTTGCAGCTTATCTGCATTTTGTAATAAGCTTTGTGCACAGCCCATTATTTTATGAGGGGGAACAACTGTCAGCTGGATGGATTTGGAATGTCAGGAATTCCATTAGCACAGGACCAGGGGCTGAACCCCAGCAGCTCCTGCCTCTGGACCATCCCTATACAAAAAGGTCCATGGAACTTGTTGCTCTCATTACTTATTCTTTACCTTTTTAAATTAATAATTTAACTTACATTTCTGATAGCCTCCATTTCATTAACAAATCATTACAGCTTTGCAGGCAAGAAGACTGGAGGAGGAACCAGAGCTTTGGGTTATGTAGCAAGAGCTCTGATTTGCAAGCAGAGCCTGCAGCACTGTGAATTTTATGTCATTAGAAATTTTTTCATCTTTCTCTCTCTTTATTTTTTTTAATTTAAAACAGAAGAAAAAAAATTAATTTTCTCAGAATGATTAATATCCTGTGGATTTTTCCTATTAGGCAATGAAGCTGTGATATTAAAATTGAGTATATAAATAATTTGCATATTTCACACAGAAAAAAGAGAATTAATTAGGTCTGAACATTTCATTATGAATGGAATTCTGTCAAAAACTTTAAGAAGGGAGCAATAATACAAATTAAGGTCTTAGGGACTCATATTTTAAATGCTTAATTCTGGATTTTATTTAACTTTTACCAGACCTATAAGATATTTTTTATTCAGCAACATGAATCGCTGAGCTAGAAAAACATTAACTATAGAATGTAAAATTCCTATGATGAACAAATTTTTATATGTTATGATTCCTGTCATTGCAGAATGGCTGAACTTGTATGAGTTACCAGCTTTGTAGAGCTGACCATAAACTCAAATATCATAAATACTTGCTTTGGAGCAGAATAAACCTAATTTCAAGTGTTTCTGCATAGTCTGTCTGTGGGGCTGTTAGATTCCAGTCAGGGAATGCTGGAAGATGCAATTAGGCATCTTCGTTTTTTTTATTCTTGAAAAACTGGAAATCCAATGACATCTGCTGGGAAGATGGAAATGGTCATTTTTCGAGGTGCTGATACTTTATCTTGAACAGAAATCCAGAGGAGTGGAAGGTTCTCTGCACAGCAAATTCCAGTTCTCACTGCTAAGGACGGGTTGTGTGATATTAATGCAGCTGAGGAAACTTGTGCATGAAGTCAGGCACCTGAGTATTATTTTCAGGAAAGGTCAAAATGTACCCTAATTTTTAAAATTGCCTGTTCTAATCCTCAGCTCTGAGGTTCCTTAGCTGCTGTGGTAATTACTGCTGACTGAGGGAGCCTGAGCTGCTTTTCTGCTCTTCAGAAGCATTTCTGCAGTCCTACAGAAGCCTCTGCTCACACACAAATTCCTAAGCTAAAGAGAGATGAAGAGAAATATTTCTGCTTTTTACAATGTGATTTTTATCTAAAGGCATATCATAAAATTCTACCTTATCCCACCAATGAATTTGTTTGGTGCAGCTAAAACTCCTGAAATATCTGTGAGATTCCTACGGAAAGTTCTCAAATATTTTGCTTAAATTCCTGATAATTTGGACAAGTCAGCATCTCACCATTTGCTTACAAAAAACATATCCTTATATTTAGAAATTGATGTTGACTCAGATGCGGAGATATTTACTTGGGGTTTTTTTTTTTAAATTTGGAATTAAATAATCCCTAAATATCCTTGATTTCTTTACGGAAATGCTGCAGTCAATCACAATTTAGGAGCACAATCTTAAAAAAACAGCACGTGGCATTTGCAGAGCTATGGAGAAAATCCAGCCCTGAAGGCTCCTGCGTGTGGGAAATAGTAAAGGTAAGAAGATTTTTAGAAGCTGTGAAAGTAGGTTTTAGAAACAGAAAGAGCAGAGAACTTAGAGATAGCTGTAGTTGTAAAGCATGAAAGTAGAGAAGATATAATGATATAGTAAGTAAGGACATGAAACAATAGTTTGAGGTTTTAGGTTTGGTTAAGATAGACTTTAAGACTGTAGAAAAATATGCTTAATAAGATAGTAAAAGGTTTTAAGTTTAATAATGGAGTATTGTATATTGTTAATAGAAAGCATATAAGTAAGTATTGTTTGAAGTAGGTGTTCATGTGTTTTTAGTGATTGGGTAGAATAACTTTAAGCTTTACTATTTTCCACACCTGTACATCTTGCTGCTCTCTTTAATCTGCTGAGGACAAATCTCATGATTGTGTCTCCACACCTTGTAAAGGACTCGCAGGACTTTGCTGCTTCATTATTTTGTCTGCCTGCTCGCTGTTGGAGGCATAGCAAGGTTAATGTGGGGTTGGAAGTGCTCTGGGATCCAAGGGTTTGAAGCCAGGATTTGCAGGTACTGCCTGAAGAAAACGCTCGTGTGAGAGATGCTGCAGCCTTGAAAGATGAGGAGGAATTCTCAGGTTTTGGCAAGGTTACTTTCCTGTCTGATCTTTAAATAAAGGCAGGATTTAGAGATGACTTTTTAGTTTTACCTGAGTTCTGAGCTCATAAGAGTTTCTGTCTGAGGCTGTGTGGGTATATCCCAAATGCTGACTCTGGCCATGATAATACAGCTTCTTTATCTTTCCTTCTGCTTCAGAGTATTTGTGGTCTAATATCTCATTTTTTAGTAGCCTCCACTGAAATCTGCATATTTTTTGCTCATTGCTTGTGATGTGGTGATTATTTACAAAATATCAGATGCATGGTTGTAGTGGAATAATTTTAACGGATAAAACTATTTATTCCTCTTCCTTTTTCTGCTGATCCATTGTGCATTCCCCTACAATGTGGCCTGTGACTCTCCAAGCCTAAAACCCATTGCTTTAGCACTGTATAAAATCTTGTCACTCCCAAATTTCCAGCACTGTACGCAGTTTTGTTTGCTGCATTTCAAGAATGTATAATCAAATTAGAAAAAGCATGGATGAAAGCAATTAAAGCAATTAAGGAGATGCTTTAGGAGCTTTCCAAGGAGAGTCTAAAAAAGTCCAGCCTGATTTGTGGAAAGTCATGGAACCAAATGCTAGAATTGAGATGCATGCGTGGAACAAGCAGAAGGTTGCTTTTAGAATAAATAAAAGGCAATAATTTTGACTCAGTGAAAATCTAAGCTCGCAGATCTTGCTTTTTCCATAATTCTATTTGTAATTTTTCAGCAGTTTCAGGCATTTTGAACAAATTGCATAGAATCAATTTCTTTCTCCCAGATAAATAAAATAATGATATTTTCATTTCCATATTGCGCCTGAAGTTGGTGTGGTTTTATTTGAAAAGTAAATTAGTGTTAGTAATTAACTGGGTTAGCAAACATTCAAAATTGTTGCCTAGGTTCTGCAAAGTTATGATGTTTAGTCTTCCCTATGAAATTGAAATTAGTAATTGAATGTGGATAATGATTAGAATACTTTTAAAAAAACCCCACAAACTTATTTTAACTGTCAAAAAACTATAACATTGTTTTGATTTTGAAGATCTCAAGGAAAAAAAAGGCACAATGGAAATACTTACTGAGATATTAACATAATTTCAACCTGCACCAAATTCCTAGGGCACCCAGGTTTCAAGAAACTTTGAAGATCAGTTGTATTTTTCAACAACAAATTGGTCTGGACTTTGAGGAATCGCAATATCTGCGAAAACTAAGATATGGAAATCAATGTGTTGGGTCAATGACCTATTCAGCTTCCAGCTGTGACCGTGGGTATTTCATGCTGCTAGACTGTCTCAAATTATCCCTGTGAAAGGAAAAGTATTTGAGCAAATATTTTCAGATCTAGGGAGAAACTTGATGCCTCCTCCTGAGAGCATCGGAACAGCCACGAAATTTTGCGTGATGTTAACAGCATGGAAGGGAGGCACAAAAGGTATTGACAACTGAGACCTGCTTTTGCAAAATAAAAGCAGTGATGGAGACAATCTTAAAATAAGGGGACTTTTCCCACCTGCAAAAAAACATACTCCTTATCTGGGTACCACCCTTAGAGGGGAGGGTTCAATCCAAGCCCTTTTCTCTTTTCAGCATGAGTGAATTCTAATTGAGAGGGTGAGCCACAATGATCTGTGAATACAAAATCCTCTCGTGCAATTTTGTGAAAGGTGCAATGAAAATCAAGTTTATAATAAACTTCAATGGGTAAAGTTTTTGTAATCACCTGCCATAGTTTTTTTTTTCTGATTTATCCTGTTCTCGTGCTCTCTTAAACAAATAAATGAAATGAAGTCATTCAGAGAGGCATTTTAAAGGTGGCAGTAAAGCAAATATTAAGTGCTCTGAGGTGTAGTTGGTTTGAACACATTTTAGCTGTTAATATAGTCCTGAGATTTTACACAGAACAATGGAGCTCCAGTATGTTACCAGATATTTTATATTTAGGTACTGAACAGCTGTTTATAGCTGTATACAAAATCATAGCTTACTTATGATTTTTTTTTTATTAAAGTGGAACTGTTTTAGAAGAAAATACCATTTTTAAATATCTCCTGAAAGCATCCTCTATTTATTAATTTATTTTTACAGTTTGGAATGTGATGGGGGGGATCTCCAAAGACTTTGCTATTAGATCTTGTACAAAAGAAGTCTAATCTGCCTCAGGCTCTTTCAGCCCATGGCTAAGCATTTCCCTGGGAGTCTGGACACAATTGAATTCAACAGGAGATCTCTACAAGTTCAAAGCACTTTAAGTATATTCAGCACAACTTTCTATTTGTACTGCCTTCTGGTTTTCACTTTTAGGGATGCAGCTTTTCCTCCTTAATCAAATAATGTCACATTACACAGTGTTGTGCAAGACAAAGAAGAAATGGCTTTTAATTCTTTTTGGTTTTGCTGTGGATGTTCATATTGAGGTATTCTTCGTCTAAACCTCTATTTTTGTCCTTCAGCTTTTTCTGGATTCCAGCTGAAATATTGGGAATACTAGAAATATTCACCACTGGGATTGAAATGTCATTTTTCTGTGTTGTTGGATAGTTATTTGTCGCTATAGGACATGAAATGAAGTACGCATGCAGTCAGTCGTCAGGGCAAAAAAGAGAGACGTTCATTTTTCAATCTTGATTTATATAGATATTGGACAATGACCGCGGATTGGACAAACGAGGTTGACACCTCCCCAACCACACTGGTCAAACTAGAAATCCATCAATTGTCCCTCCTCAAGAGAGGAACGATAAGCAAAAAGAACAGTTTACAATAACATTACTTTTGTTTACATGAAAATCTGTGAGAAACTCCACTACAAAAATGCAAATATCGGAAGGCTGAAAAAGATCAGGGTGATAGTTATTAAAAGCATTTGTGGCTGTGAAGAACTCCTGTATTACTTTGGTTTAGTGTGGCTTGTATCATGAGTGGCAGAGCAAAGATACACAAAATAATAATCAAACAAGATAAAATAAAACCAAGAGGGTGACTTCTCTCAGTCTGGCAGAGAAAAGGCCAAGAGTGGCAAACTGCAACTACTTGAAGTGGATTTAAAATGAACTTAAGCTCTACTTATTAATAAGATTATTGATTAATGTTTAGGGCTATGACTTTTAAATTCCTTTTGTGTGCTTCAAAATGCAGCTTTGGATAAAAAGAGTTTGTTTGCTTTCTTCCCATTCACATCTCTCTATTTTGCTTGAAAAAGCAAAGCTGGAAAAAAAACCCAGACTGAAAAGGCTGGCAGAGTACCAGCATGGCATACGGGAAAAACAAATGTAAAGTCATTGGGAAGCTTTAGGACTAATTCTACCAAAGAACAGACTTTTGAAGCTATTCCAGATAAAATCTTGGAACAGATGATATTTTCATTTTTTAATATGTGCAATAAAATAAAAATACAGACATCCATTTCCATGCTACAAAGATTTACTCCAACTCTAAATTAACAATAACTGAATAAGGCTGGGGAGCATTATTCCTTTTCCCTAAGAAACAAGAGCATAATTTTGAAGTTATTAAAATGAATGTCAGTGTTTGACAATGAAACCCCCACATCTGTAGTGTTGCAGATTGGTCTGAAGTGAATATGGTGGGAAATCAATGATCTAAAAACTTGGATTTGATGTGGGTCACAGAAGAGTTTATTCTACATACATCTCTTATTTAATACTGCCCCAGTCCAGGAGGTGGCCTGGAATATCTGAAACCCAGCCTAAAGGCAGCTGCATATAGGAAATCTGCCTGGTATCTTGTGAAAATATCTCATTTATTCATAGCAACTGTCAGGTTTTGCAAAAGTGAGAGAAAAGTTGAACAAGCCAACTCCAGCCAATGCTTGTTATTTCAAACAAGGGAGGTTATATAGAGATATTAATGTTATTTTGAACCCAAATTTTATTTCTGAACCACACAGATCATCTCATGTTAATTTGGGTGGGAAAATGTAGACAAATATACATATATATACATACAATCTTAAACCACAAATGTTTCATAAACTTTCAGCATTTAAGTGCCATGGGAACTGTAAGAGAAAAGAGCATTGGGGTTTTTTGGGTCTTTTAAAAAATTAGCTCACTTGTGTGAACTTTGTTGTGCATTAAAATAAGCTCTTTGATGAATATTAACTTTCTTTCAGTTTGCTAGAAACTTTACCTAATTTCCTGATAGTCTGAATCTTTCCATTTATAATGGCACCTCAGTTTTTGGGCTGCTCTGACTTCTGTAATCAAAGTATCTGAATCCAAATTTGAAGAACAGAGGAAAAGCCAAACTGATAGAATGGTGACCGTCATTTAATCTATTGAGCATTTTGTTTTTTAAAAAAAATTACATAACACCCTTGACCTGAAATTTATCTTGGAATATATTTGCCATATGAAAAGAAAATGTGTTGAACAAGCAAAACAGTAGTTTCATGAAAAAATGGTAGTTGTATGCTGTGACTATTTTATAAAGTTTAAATCTCATTAATCTTGGGTTTTGAAGACTCACAGCTGGGTAAATTCAGAGTAGATCTTTTTTGTGTTGTGTGTCTATACAGAGACATTCAGGAAAATATAATGACCTGCTGTGGGTTCTGCTCTGCCCTGGGTTTCTACTTTTCTCTTGCCTGGAAGCAGCTCATACCAGAAGCAGCTGCCATACCAGAAGAATTAAATTCTTCACCTCGGGGAGCTTTTCACAGGCAGCTCAGAGAAATCCCAGACTCATTTGCACTCCACTGAGAGACCCCTCGAACTGCACTTGTTGTCCAAGTGAATGAAATTTGGAGCATGATGAGATTGGGAACATAAGCAGCAGATGCGAGTTGTGCTTTCAAAATTCAGCCTACTCATAAAGTTGTTTCCTTGAAGTGTTAGTAATGTACCATGATTAGTGAAAAGTCAGAAATATATATTTTGTTCTACAATATGCTGGACCTTGTTTAAAACATTGCAGGGCCATGGAATAAACTTGATTTCTCAGCTGTAGTCAGAGGAAAAAGCTGCAGCTGGCATCTCATGATCAGTGGTGTGAATCAGTAAGAGGTTGTGCTCAGTCAGTGTTTGAGAGGATCATTCTGGAATATTTTCTTACTGTTGGAACTCTTGTAGAGAAGTCACTTGTGTGTGATGTATTTGTAATCCATGAAAAATAGTTTAATAAATTAAAGGCTTCATAAGTCTTCTTTAGTCTTTAATAATTAAAAGAATTTTTAATTTTCTTAGGAAGTAATGGGCATAGACAAAGCAGGCAATGGATGGAATAAATCAACATGATGAATTAATTAATGGTTCACAAGGGATCTTAAATTAGGTCACCTCTTAAAATATGTCAGCTGATTATTTGCTTAAAGCTCATATTGGTGATACCTAGGAGAACTTTTCGAGCCTCAAAATCTCTCCAGCAAAGGCCACCCAGAAACAGCTCAGAGGCATCATCTGGAAATAAGATTAGTAAAAAGGCAAAGCTTGTTTAGATTTTCTTTAGAGAATTCACAATAAAGCTGAAGCTACATCCAGTATTTGACTCAATTCCTCTCACTTGGAGAAAAAAGTTCTCTCTAATCTTACCCCTTAACTTTCCAAGTGCACATCCATCATGGTTTTCCTTCACTTCTGAGCTGTTTCAGATCAGAAATGTGACTGGGAAGGGTTACAACTGGTATTTATGAAGCTTTTAGCTGTTGTCAGCATGTGACTCCCTCTGGAGTTACTACACGAAACCAGTTCTTATTAGCACAATGTAGGCATGAAAGAATGAAAGGCTCCTTAATTATTAATTTAATAGGATTCTTTTCTGCAGGAAAACTTGACTTAGCCTACTTTTCAGTACTCTGGATCTATCCATAAATGAATTCCAAGAGGATTGTATTGTTACCTCATAATTAGACTTCTCAGGGGGTTTTATGTTTTCCTGTTCAGTTTCCAAATGTATTTTACGTGCCAGTTGTCTCAGACAAGTGAAATGATCAGCATTGTCCTGAGCATGGTCCTAGAAGTGCAGTGGAGAAGCACAAAATTCCATTTTGATGCTTGGTGATTTGGGTCAGGAGTTGCTTGGTTTTACCTGTAATTCCTCTCACTGAAATGGAAAGGGTTTTGTGTCCTTGTCCTGTTGTATTCCAGTCTCATCCCAGGTGTTCCAGGAAGGGATTTTATATAGATGTGTGTTTTTTGCTATTATAAAATGCCAACCTAATTTTAAAAGGAAACTTTATATTTGCTTCTCAAGGGTGGAACAACTTTGTGCTAGAAACATTTTCTTGAAAACCTTGTGTATTTTATTAGCATAGCTTTCCTAGGAATTGTTTCCTTTTCTGAAATTTGATATATTTCTTGCTGCATATTTAAAAGTACACAGTATTTTTGGTCCTTCAACAGATGTTAGTTTTCTTCTGATCTCTTTCAGACATCTGGAAATAACGTCATTATGAAATGTAACTAATTCTCTATACCCAAAGTCTGGTCTGAAATCCTGCAGAGATACATCTGCTACATCTGCACTGTATTAGAAGTGATTCATTGAAAGTCTTCTAAAATTGGGATGAGTTCTCAGCCAGTGTGAATTGCCACAGCTTCCCTGGAAGTAAAGTTATGAGTCTTCCCTGTGCTATCAAATCTGTTCCAGTACAATGCTATCGAGACATTTGGGCAGTTCCAGTGCTGCAGTATGTTTCAAAGGAGTCCTCTGGGAATGAAATTTCTGGCGATGCCTCCTTTGTTCCAGCCAGCAGAATTGAGAGATTGTAGCGGCGCAAATTTTAGGTTTTGAATTTGTCTTTTGTATTTGTATTTGTCTGTATTTGGTATGCCCCTTTCACCCCCCTGCTCCCGATGACCCCTGTAGATTCCTCCTGAGGTAACTCCTCCCCCTTCCATTCCCCACCGGGTCAGTGTTTCCCCGCCCAGGGCTGCCCTGGTAAAAAGGGGACACAGGCCCAGCCTTGCTCTCTCTCCTCGCCCTCACCATGCTCCTCCATGTGGAGGCAGGGGCTCTGGCAAGGCCCTTCCACATGGCTGCACTGAATAAACATCCTTATTAACCCAAGAGAGAGCACGTGTCCTTCATCCAAGCCTGACCCACGCAGCAGCCTGCTGAGCTGATGGACCCAGCACGAGAGGTTTCTGTGGTCTGGAGGGATTCACTGCTAGCCGGTAGCAGCCCCCACCACGAGAAGAGATCTTCACCTAAAGCCATTGATTCTTCATCCTTTCCTTTTTGCACTTTTATAATGCCTTTTTTTTTTTAAATCAGCAGCTGTTTTACTGCGTGTTGAGGGATCAACCCTGCACTGAGGAGTCCTGGGGTCAAGGCTGAGTCAGTTCTTCCCTTCCCTATTTAAAACAGTCTCACCCTCTCAGAACTTTCTTGTAGACATCAAAGCCCCTTCACCTATGGAGATGGAAATAAAAGGAGAACAAGAGTCTTGGGGCCAGAACAAAGTTCCAATGGCAGCCCATCTCTGGCAGAGCTCTCCTGCTGCTCATTGCAGGGAGATGTCTGCTGGCATCATTGTTCCTGCTCCATTATTCTAAACAATTGTTCTTTTTCCTGCCAGTTTTGGGGTGGTTCTTTGGGAACAGTTCTGTGCAAGTGCAGCGTGATCTTGGGGTGGAGTGTGGTGTTACGGAGGAGTGTGCTGCTGCCTTTTTGGAGTTACCACGAGGTCCATGGAGCAGCAGGAGCCAAAAGGATCAAATTTTCAACAGATAAATTTTTAATGCCTCTGAAATTAAGAATTCCAATAAATTTTGGAGACCTTTGCCTCTACTTGTTTCTTTTCTAAGACCTTTCCTGAAGATGTATTTATGAAGTTGGTGTTTTCAATTACTTATGTGAAATTTGAAAAGCTTTTTACTTGATTTTTTTTGTTCTTGTAAATCAATGGTAGTAGAAACTGGTTCATTAATTTGATTTAAAAAATTACTTAAATACAATTAAAAATTAATGTAAACCAAACTTCTTCCATCAATCTTAAGTAGCATTAATGGAAGAGTGAACAAAATAATGTGGTTTAGTGTTTTGTTGGGGATTTTCAGTATCTTTTTTCCTAGATTCTCATAAAAACTTAGATAAATGCAGAAATAAAGCAGTAACAATTTATAATCTGGAAGCTGGAACAAAAGAAATCTGAAAACAGTGGACACAGGGCTTTGCACAGGTGAGCTGTGTATATCCCATTTTTTATGGGAACTTCCATAGGCAGGTCTGTGCATGTGCCTCACAAGAATTGTAGGGCTGAATATAGTGTTTCATAGATACAGGGTGGATTTGTTTGTAGGATTAATACATCCCTTTGGGCATCTTGCATATAAGGGAGGGCTGCTGAGGTTTTTTGTAATGGTATGTCTTGGTCATACTTCTGAGAGGATGGAATTAGCTGGAATATTGTAAGGGTACTGGCATAATTAATGGAAAAGTGCACTTTTTATAAAGTATACTTTCACTTTCTAGAAAATATGTCAGACTGGTATTCTAAAAGACATTTTTTGTCAGCAGTACTGATGGCAAATGTAGGAGTCTGCTTCACTGCATATGCCATTTAAAGTATATTTAAATTCAAAAGCAGAGAGGAATTTATATGCAAAATGATAGCATTCAATAACTTATAATCAGAACAAAACTGCTGCTGATTACCAAGTTTCTGGAAAGTAGTTCAAGGGCAGAAAGAGCAGAAATTTCCTCTGTTTGCAGATTTATTTAGCACTTAATCATTTGGGATTCATTTTTAAACAGATTGTTTAAAAAAGCAGCTGGTGGATTAGCTCTCTTTGTTTGATGCAAACCCACAAATGTCACCCTCTCCCTTGCAGCCCCCAGAAGGCGGAGGGAGCATGAGGGGAGAGGCGTCAAGGGCGTTGTTTGATATCTGACATCAAGCACAGCTCTGACAAGGAGCTGGCAGGAAATTGGGTTTGACAGCTCATCACAAGTGCAAACAAAGACAGAATGAGGCCTTGCCAAGGATGGGGAGGAAGTCACTCACCTTTGTGCTTCTGAAGGTGACATCACTCATGGAGACACCCAAATACGATTTAGGGAATGAATTATTAATGGTTGTCAGCTCCTGAGGAAAACATAAATAGGAACCTGGGAGACTACCTGTTGTCTGTGTAGCCTCTGGCTGAAGCAGGAATCTGGAATGAAATACAGATTTTGCTCTCTTGTGTTTCTGTCACTCCTCCTGGAGACAGCAGACATGTAGAGGTTTGCAGGGCGCTTGCTTAATTGTGCAAGGATTGCTCTGACAGATGTCTTTGTCACAGAAAATATTTTGGGGAATTTGTTGTTGTGTTTTGGTTTTTTTTTCCTAGTTTTTACAAATTTGCATAGAAACTCTTCCAAAAATGTGTTTTGTTTTGTGGTGTAGTATAGCTCCTCAAACTACAGTCTGCCCATCTGCAAATCAGTTGTGAAAAAGAGCTGAGGAAGCAATAATGAGTTTAAACTGAAGGAATGAGAGAGGGCAGAGACTGCAAGGGAAGGTGTGGGAAGACAGATAGAGATAGTGCTGTGATATATGTTCTGAATAAATTCGTGTATCAAGTATGCTATATGTAATAACCTAAAACTGTGCTGCAAGTTCTGATTTCCAAAAATTGTGAAAGGCATCTCCGACTACTGAGGCACATTTGCAACTGTAAAAGTTCTCAAATAGCAGGGCGAAACCAAGACTTACAACAGAAAGGACCGGGCTGAGCAGGAGATGGCTCTTTCATCAAGGGTGGACCCACCACTTCTCTGATGATCAGCGCCTGATACGGATCTAGGTGGAGGGAACCCGGAGATTGAACGGATCAGCATCCCAATGCCCAGTTCCAGGAACCCAATTCAGAACCTCGACCATGCCAGGAAAATCTTTCAAAACCAAACAGCGAAAGAAAGAAGTACATGAATATGCACACTGGACAAAGGCTCACAATGAACTTGCCTCAGGGCAGAAAAACTGTATAAAATCTGTACCCTGAAACCCAGAGTTTGTGGATGAGAAAGATCAGCTCTGTTGAGGCTGTCCTTGCATTCACCCAACCTCGACTGATGTTGCATGCTTTTATTGTGGCTGATTCAAATTGATTTGGAATGGCAAAATAAAATACTTGATATCAAATTGGCTACTAATCATTTATAACAGTGCTAAAGGCAATCTTGCCTCCGATATATTACAGCTGTGTTAATTACCAAACAGTGGGAACAGCCTTGCCCTCACAGCTATGGGTGTGATAAAAGTGAGTTAGTTGGTAGAGAGTCAGTTGGAGTCTACTGGTCATGCTGTGAGGAGGAAGGGACAGGAGATTGTGTGAGGGACAGATAAGGTAAGCCACTGTACGAGGGACAGACAGGGTTAGGCGGCTGTGCTAGGGACAGGAAGCAGCCAGCTGGAACTGCAGAAGGAAGTCAGAATGTGAAAAACGAGGTTCACTTTCTATGTAGATTTTAAGAGATAAGTTTAATAGAAAGTAAGACAATTAGGAGATAGAAAGAAAGCAAAGTATGGCTGGCCAGGTGACTTGGCATTTAGCCAAGTCCACATCTTGCTGCATCAGAGACATTCTTTAAATACCCTTTCTATTGCATCAGTCTGTTGAATATTCATTTTTTTCCATAAACTAGTTTCCATACTCCAGAAACTGTTTTGCATGGTCCCTCCTTGGGTCCGCCTTTTTAGAGCATGCGTGTTTCTTGGCTGTGTCTTCATTATCACCTCCAGGTTGGGCCTTGGTCCACAATTTCTTCAGATGGTAGATGCTGATAGTTGGTATATCAATAGCAGGGTCTTCTTTACATGTTCACTGGTTGTTATCCCAACCAAACAGACAGTTTAAGCATACTATATCAACTACTACCACTATGCCTAGTTTTCTTTACTAATAGCAGAAATAAAAACCTTATATTCTTAATACAATGTTATTATTCATATAACACACACACCTTGCGAAAAGCCAACTTTATAATACATATCTATAACAGCACCATAGAATGCATAATGAAACCTTTCATCCATGAATTGCAGTAAAGAGTTTTATAGTTTCAGTATCTAATGACATTTATTTCTGATACATAATTGTTATAAACGAATTAGCCAATTTAATAATTAAAGAGAATTTATTAAATAATCAAAGTATAAGTTTTGGGAAAAGCTACAAGCAACACAGTGTCAAGCCAGGCGATTGGCACTGGGTGACCCAGATTTGAACTCTATCGCTTCAAATCCCTGTGGTTCACGAATTTTGCTTTCACAGGGTCTTGTTTTATACTTTTTTTGGCTGAGCGGGCGGGGGGAGGGTCTTTTCGCTCCTTTGTTGATCTTATCTTTTTAGCATATTCATGTCTTTTTCTTTTCTTGATGCCAGTCTGACAAAAAGTTTCCCAGAATGGGTGAATAATTCATCTCCTTACTGGAATTCTGTTCTGGAATAAACATCTTTGGTGACAAATATTATCTTACCATTGGTGCATATCGAATGCATATCACTGGGGCCTTGTCAGACAAAGAAATCCTTTGGAATAAACATTTTCGGGGGGGGGGGGGGCGATAGCTTATCCTTGGTATCTGCATTTCTCTTCCCTTATCACCTGATGCAAACCGCTTTTTCCTTGTCACCAGCTTTGGTTATACGAATGCTGTAGTTTTTAATTCTTTTGCACGAATTATTTTGTCACATATATTACAATAATTGATATTGACTTTCTCATTGATAATCTCATTTACATCGAATAAATTATGGATATTGATTCCATTTAGACCCCTAAATAAATAAATAAATAAATAAATAAATATACAGGATTACTGTAGATATGAAAGCTTTCAATTAAAAAAAAACAACCAAACTTGCTCAGGTACAACAGGATATGTGACAACATAAAAGTAATATTATTTTAACAGGGAATTTATATGGAAGAAATTAATATTAGAAACTGAAATAGTTAAAACAGTCCCCCAAACTAAAATTTTAGAGATCTAGATAATAGATATATGTAAAAACAATTATGATCAGCCAACAAAATCAATGAAAAGTATTTCTTGACTTGTAGTGAAGGTAAATACTGTAGGTGCATATTTTTGTGTAAATATTTTTCCAGTTGGAGGCTCTCAACTATAAACTATAATGTTACATATATTAGAGGAGCTTTACACATTAAAATAAACTAAAAGGGACTATACAATTGGTTTAAATTTCTACCACTTTTAAATTTCTTCTACTTTTTTAACTCACAGAAACTTCAGACAGCAGCATAACTGTATCTGTCCTCAATAAAAGGACCACAAGAGTCTCCAAATCTGGTTCAAATTAAACCCCTAAAGTTTGTACTTAGCAGGTTCCCAGCTGTGGGCTCTATTTTAGTTTTACTTTCGATGCAACACTGCATAATTCTCATTTACTTTCCTTTTTAAGGTGTCTATTTACATTTCCTGTCTCCAGAGACTCCACACCAAGTTGTGCAATTTAAAGGACATGGACACTGCAGAAGATCCAAGTCCAACCAGAAGAAAAGGAGACACAATCAGAAGTTTTCCACTCCCAAGTTTGCAATGGATTTATTGCATTATAAAATCACTTCATGCTTTGGACGAAAGGGGCACTAATGCAGGTTGAGCTGCTCCAGGGAGAGAATGATTACAGTGCAAAGCAGCCTAATCAGTGCAACATTATGCTAATTTTTATTAGTCAAAACTTATATCCTGTGTGTGCAGCTTGGGACTGTTGAGGAATATAAAAGATTTGCTGAAAGCTCCTGCAAGAGCAGGTAACATTTTAATACTTTAATGAGCATCTACTGCCTAATGTTTCCTCTTACACTTCTCTTTGTAAACTTTGTGCTGATCTTTGAAACTGAAGATGGATCAATATCATTTGATAAGACTATAAAACTGTATGAAACACTAAGTCAATACTGTATTTTTTATCACGCTTGTGATATAATGCAGTCCTGTACATCAAATAACCCTTAGAGTACCAGAGAAGGCTCGAAGTTTTGTTTAAAGATATTAATTCAGCCAAGTGCTGGCCAACACCAAATTTGCTGAGTGCCAAAAAATTTTCATTAGCCCAAAGACACCTGAGTGTCTAAAAAGTCTCTGTGAACACAAAGGATGAAGCTGATGAAAACTTAAATTGTCCAAATCCAACTAAATGTGGGACATTTTGTATGTGTGCTTTAATGCTTCTTTGTGATCCAACTCAATTTTCACATGAAGAAAAAGTACCTTAATTCCTGAATAGGTTCTACAGAGATTTGCCATAAATAGTGTTTTCTTTGCTCTTGCATCACAGTTTTTAATTCACAGAAGCTCACTGTTTTTATAAAACACACATACACACAAATAAACATTATTAAACAAACATGACTTGAAAAAGAAAGTAATAGCAAAGCAGAAGAGAAGGGAAAGAGGAACACAAGATTATTTGCCTTTTCTTGCAAGGAAAAAGAGAAATAAGCAGCTGTAATTAGAATTTGTAATTATTTCTGAAAAGCTCTTGCATTCCAGGTGCAAGCATAATAAAACCCTTTGGATCAGAACATCTCTATGACCTTCCCATCAGCTAGAAAGCAATTAGGTCAGCTCCTCAAACCTCCCATAATGAAAGATCTCTCCATCTTTATGGTAGACCCACCTTGGGGCCAGCATCAAATTTGACTCCTGAATCCTTTCCAGCTTTGGTTTTATCACAGCCTTATATAGAACAGCGGAACATGGTTGACACATCTTTAATCAGAACTATTTTCCTTTGCTGGCCAAGGCACTCATACTCCCAATTGTGAGCTGTTCCCCATCCTTTTTGCAATTAACACCCATCTAAGCCCTGTGAGTTGGAGGGATAATGCTCAGTTTCAAGGGAAAAACTGTTTTATTGCCTTCAGCATGAGAAATCTGTACATGTGAAATATATCCCTCGTAAGAGAAATCCCCACACACCCCATCTCTAAAGAGAAAAGTATTCCTTCTCTTCAAATAAAGCTGCAAAGGCAATCTCCAAACAAACATTCAGCTCGATCAATAGCTAGAAATTGAATAGAACAATGTCTCATGCTGCTTTATAGATTTTTCAAAAGATTTGAACCACACAAACCCAACTTTTCAAATTCCACCACTGGGATTTATAGTCTTGTTTTCTGAGTCTAGTGTGAAATGTGGGGTTGTGTTTTGTGTCAGGTAAAAAAAAAAAAAAAAAGGGTGGCCTGTGTAGTTGTTGTGAAATGTGTGGAATGAGGCCACAGAACAGTTATAAAAATGAGTTTTAATAAACAAACGGAGAAAGCATAGAAAGAGGCTTTTTGGACAAATATTTTGCATGCTTATAAGTGAATAATGTGAGTTTTAAAGTTTTCACAATATAAGTTTTAAGGGTTTTTTTAGGCCTTTGGCATATAGGATAGAAGAATGCATAAGTATTATTATTTGCTTTGAAACAAAATTATTATAAGTTTTAAGCTGCTTTTTAATAAGAGGTTTTGAACTACAGCTTTAGAATATAAAAGGAGTGGTAATCACCTAAATAAAAGAAGGAAGTGAGCTTATCCTAAGCGAAAAAAATTGAGGATCCTGGAAAGGAAAACTGGACCCCATTGTTGAGGTTTCTTTCGTGGTGGGGGCTGCTACCGGATAGCAGTGAATCCCTCCAGACCACAGAAACATCTCGTGTGGGTCCGTCAGCTCAGCAGCTGCTGAGTGGGTTAGGCTTGGAAGAAGGAATCGTGCTGTCTCTTGGGTTAATAAGGATGTTTATTCAGTGCAGCCATGCAGAAGGGGTTTTGCCAGAACCCCTTCTCAGCATGAGGGAAGCATGGTGAGAGAGTGGAGAGAGAGACAGAGTGGGCGTGGTGTGTCCCCTTTTTCCCAGCTCGGGGGCTGGATGGGGAAACACTAACCCAATGGGGAATGGAAGGGGGAGGGGTGACATCAGGAAGAATCACAGGGGTAGGAATGGGGGGGGTGGAAGGAACATACCAAGTACAGACTTATAACAAATACGGATACAAATATAAAAACCTGAAACTCGCGTCACTATACCCCATCATCACAGATGCATGATGTAGCAGAGTTTTTGAAGATAGTGAATATTTGGACTGTGAGTGAATCACCTAGCCTGGGCCTCAGATGAAGGCCTGTAAGGCCTTGAAGCCTGTGACGCAGCTAGAAATTCTTAGCCAAGTGTGGCGCAGTTAGAAATTAGCAGTTAAGGTGTCGGGGAAAGATAATAGGGTTGTGAAGGTCACTGAATGGATTTGTTAGTGGGCACGTGATAGCCACCTTAAGAGTTAGTAAAACAAAGTATGATGTCATCCTTCTCTCTGCTGTATACCAATAGAGAGCTGCTGTGAATTGTAAACTATATGGAACTGTATAAATGTAGCCATCTTAGCTGAATAAAGTAGAACGTAGCTATTAACCATAGTGGCTTGATCTGCGTTCTCTCTATACTCCAACTTCCTTTTTATCTCAGGCCAACCCTGGTAATAGCATGATCCTGGCAAGGGAAGCCAGACATCACCATCACTGATTTACAGCCCTGGAAAGAGAAGCTGGGCCTCACCATCACTAATTTACAACCTTGGGGTATAGAAATTTGACGTCACCTATAGGAACTGATCACAATGGGGTATAGAAATTGGACTTCACAAGTAGAAACTAGGAGAAAACCACAAAAAAACTGCTGAGAAGTGCTTTATGAAGATGCTCAATAAATACCAGCAAAAATCAGCATTTGATGTGCAGCTGGAGGGGAAACCCCCACTGTACCCAGCGTGCTGCTTTGCTCACATTTTATCATTTGAATTAATGAATTAATAAATTGATTGTTGCTTGATATATTGGCTGAGTCAAGCTCTTATTCCTTATACTAGGAAAAAACTAACAAAGATTCACATACAAAAATTTAAAAAAACCCTTCTGTATGGTCAAAAAATACCAGGGGTCTGAACTTAAGCCTAGAAAAGTAAGGGCATTCCAAGTTAGGCACAGGTGTTTTTGTTTACCTTGGAGAACTTCAGATCTGAAAAGGGATTTCATACATCTTTCTTTTTAAAGCCCCAACTACAACAGATGTACTTCACCTTTACTAAGATCTGATAACTTACCTCTAAAAATGAAAATTAACATGAACATAACCATGAAAACATCCTTTCCATGACTTTTTAGGGGAATATTGTGAATTTATTTAATGACTTTTTTTCACTTGAATAGCAATATATTATAACCTTTCTCTGTATACATGGCATAAATTTCTTAATTTTCTATAGCACGAAACCAGGAAATAGATATTTTGTATATTAACTACTGGCCTTCAAGATGTGTCTTAGACATTACCTTTATGGAAAAAAGCAAATTTGCTCCATTATGTGGAAAGATACACCATGAAGAAAAAGACAGGAAAGGAAAGGAAAGGAAAGGAAAGGAAAGGAAAGGAAAGGAAAGGAAAGGAAAGNGGAAAGGAAAGGAAAGGAAAGGAAAGGAAAGGAAAGGAAAGGAAAGGCACACTTCATTTGAGTGTTCTGTTTTTCTTTGTGGAAAATAACTTCAGGCCTGAAATTTATCTTTCTTTATTTTGGCTGGGAATTCTACAGTCACGTGATCTAGGAGAGCTACCCAGTTCCTAAGGTAAAGTGACAACAGAAACTGAAAGAACAATTTCCCACGTCCCCAGGAGTCCTTCCAGGTGTGATTCAGTTTTTCTGTCACCTGTCTGGTTATGCAAAGCAGCCTGCTGTTTTCCAGAGCAAACCCAGATGTTCCAGAGACTGCATAATTCCCACAACATATCCTAAGTGAGGAAAACAGATTTTCAGAAGAGGAGGTAGGAAGATGGGGCTCCCAGATTTGGAGCATACTCCAGCATTGTGTACCTGTCTAGAATTCTGTATGTTTTTTTTTTTCATTTTCCTAAGTCACATCAAACAATTTGCCTCCAAAGAACTCCAATCCTGCAGGCTACTGGATCCACAGTCACTATAACTGCAGTATTCTTCTGAAAGAAAGAATAACGATATTTGTCTTTATCAACTGTGCATCATCATAGACAGTTTCAGAGAAGAACAGTGAGAAATGTTACTTCTTTTGAAAAAATAGGGATTTTTTTTAATATAACGAAGGTTAAAAGAATGAGAGAGTCAACATTTTTTAATAATCCAGGAGAAAGTCATTCAAACAGCAGCATGCACAGAATTACCCATCATCTAGATCTGATACAGGACTCCAATCTCTGATACAATCATGTATCAGCTGTGGCTTGGAGACTTTCACCAGGAAAGATGCGGCTCAAACATTTACTACTAAAGTACTGGCTTGGTTGAAGAAATAAGTAGGAAAAAACATACTATTATGAAGAATAAAGAGAAGTGACAGGTTGGGATTATTATATTTAATTACTTTAAATGACAATGGTTTTATTTCCCCCTGTCTTTCACATATAATTTTTTCTCTTTTTTTTCTGTTCCTTAAATCTAAATGCAAGAAACAGGAATTATTTTTGTTTCCAGTAAAAAACAAGTTTGGATTTTGCTTGGTTTATTTTTCTCACAGTTTATCTTACACTATATTTGTAATCATTGCAAAAAAGTTTAAAAACACATAATTTCTTGGCTTCTTTTTTTTTTTTTCCTTTAAATGTCTCAGGGGAGATTCTACTTTATTTAGAAGGTATGAACAAATAAGTCATCAGAAAACATGTCAAACTCGAAAGTCTCAGGCTCCAACTTGTGGAAATAAGTACAACCTAGACTTGTCTCTTATAATTAGGTCTATTGATTTGTGTGTTTTGCTTTACTTGCATTTCATACAAGTATAAACAGATAAGAAAGTAGCAAGGCAAAATAAAAAGAAAGCAAAGTGGTTTAACATAAGGGAAATGCCTAGAAGAGTGAAATTCATTATTATGGTGTAACGTAATCTAATCTAGTCTTATTTATTTCTAGCTTGTTTTACCCTGAGCTGTTGCTCTAAAAATTTCCAAGACCATGGCAGACCAAGGCCATGGGCAAGGACACCTTGGCTCACTATCCCAGGCTGCTCCAAGCCCCATCCAGCATGACCTTGGACACTTCCAGGGATCCAGGGGCAGCCACAGCTTCTCTGGGCACCCTGTGCCAGGGCCTCCCCACCCTCCCAGGGAAGGATTTCTTGTTTATATCTGAGCTTTCCCTGGAGCCTTCTCTTCTCCAGGCAGCTCTCCCAGCCTGGATCCATGGAAGATGGGCTCCAGCCCTCAGGGCATCCTTGTGCCCCTGCTCTGGACTTGCTCCAGCAGCTCCACATCCTTTTTGTCTTGGAGCCCTGGGAGCTGGAGGCTGCCCTGTCTGAGCTGAGACCTCACTGCTGGGTCACGGTGAGCTCCTCACCAATGGACACCCCCAAGCCCTTCTGCCCAGGGGTGCCCTCATACTCTGAGACTTTTTGAGTTCATTCAAGGATAACTCTCAGACATTCTGACACTTAGGCTAACTTTAGTAAACATTTCTCAAAATAATAGATTTTTGTACTGCACGCAAGGAAAAAAACCTACAGAGGTATTTAATAGGCCATCAATATTTTGTTCTTAATACCCTTTTAAAATCAAATGTAACATGCTACCTAACTTCTGACTGCTCAAAATATAGCAGAATTATTTGTAAGCTGAATGAGAGAGAGCTGGAATTGAATTGACTTCTGTAACCAGAGCTCTCCTCCCTTGGTAGGTATATATGAAAATGGAGTGCACTTACAAATTTCAGGCTCTGCTTTCTTCCAGAACTACACACTTTTTTTCTGGAAGTAAAATCAGTACAATAAATCAATACCTTTCCAAAGTACACATCTGCAACAGCAAGGCATTATTGTCTTCTAGTTGCAGTGCAATGATTTGAAAATATTCCTAAACTTTCACCTCAGAACTAAAATATGAGGTTTTTACTGCTATATTTTTTATGATCTCTAAGGGTTTATGCCTTAGATAAGCCTTGCTCTAGCACATCAAACCTCAGAGATCTTATAATGTTGGAGTACAGTCACCAAAATAATAATGAGAAATTTCCATTTCCACTTTGCTTCAACAAAGTTCCATACCTTTTAGTCTGGAAATGCAGTGCAGTATTTTGTTCCTCAATTCTTAATTTAGGACTGAAAATTTAAATTTTTCTCTCATTCAATCTCTAACACACTTATTCCGTGATGACAGACTTCAAATATTTTTAGTTATTCCTGCTACAAGCTTCTAGGCACTACAGCTGTGTAGAGCATATATTTCCTCATTATGACAGTGGTGATACAACTAACATTTAAACGTGTGAATATGTAATTCAGGAGTACAGGGATTAGTTATCTGGCTGAAAACTCATGAATACATATGAAAACAGTGATTACCTAAAAAGATCCTTTGCAGGTTTCTAATGTAAATGTGTACATTCACAAATTACTTGGAATGATATGAAATAGAGCTGGTTCCTTTGAGAGGCAAAGTTGCTGTTTCATTAATTGTTTCAGGACTGTGTTTATTATCAGGTTTTTTTAGAAGAGTGGATGATTATCGCAACTTGATAAACATTCCTTATAGTTGCACTATTACACCAGAAAAAAATTTATCTAATATTTCTACATGACATTTATATTCCAGGAGCTTACTGTGTCAAATGAAAAAAACCCCTTTTTTAACAAAGCAAGTAAACAAACTTTTCAGTCTAAATTCCTCATCTTTTAACATGTATAAAGCACCTTCCATAGAATACCTCAGCTTACTGTAATTAAAATTTAACTTATAAAATATGAACATCTGTAACCATATGCATAAATGATTATTCAGATTGCACATTGTGAGTGGATTTTGACTGGGAAACATGAGACCTGACTGAAAGGTTGAGCCCAAATGACAGTGGAGTTGTAAGAAAAAAGACTAGAACTGAGTTCAAGGTGAACCAAACCTGATAACAAGAGATATCCAGAAAGGTTGGTTGTCATTTTGGGGGGTTGAATAAGGAGAACAGGTGGTGTATCAATCCCAAAGTGAAATAAGGAAACAGTCAGAAGTCCATTTATCTTCATGGTGTTTCCTGTGAGGAACAAACCTGTGGAGGAGCAGGCAGTGAGCTCCAATTTATAGGGAGAGATGTTGTGTATGAGCAAGTCATCAGCTCTGAGAGCCAGAGATAAGAACCATGAGCAAGGGGGATGATCAAGAGGGTGGTTTTGGTGTCTGGGAACGTGCAGCCACCTCCGCTATGCTCCTGTGGGGTGACCTGTGACTTCATGGGAAGTGACCAAGCGCAGGAGCTCACAGAGAACAAAACACAACCATGAGCAAAAGCATCACTGCCAAAATAGTCACCTAACAGCCTCGCTTTGCCCTGAATGGATCACAAATGTATTAAAATCATCAATATTCACTTATTTTGTGCTCTTCACTGCAAAATTGGCAGCAATTTTGGTTGCATAAATGCAGCAACACTGGGTAAGAAAATGGGACGTATATAATATTTCTGGTCTCATAATAATGCAACAGGATATCTGAGGTTGGTAGAATTGTCAGCTGTTCAAATTACCTATAAATTACCTCTTTCCAAATATTTGACAGGAACACACCTTTGAAATGTTTTTGCAGTCAACATTTCAATAACAATTTGAGGTAAAATTGCAGTTGAATGAAATTCTCTCACTGTTTTGAGTGAAAAGAAGAAATTGGACAGTAAGAGGCTGCTCAGACTCTCAGTCAGTCTTCTGCTAGGATACATGGCATTACACTTCCATTTAGTCCCCCTAGAGCCTCTTTTATTTGTGACAGAAACCAAAATATGCACACAAAGGGTTAAAAGTGCCTTTCAAGGTTAGTGCAGAAATTGGAGTTTGTCAGAAGATGGTGCTGTTAGGCTGTTTTTATACAAGAAAATTACTTCTATTTACAAAAAAAGTTTATGTGTGGAGACCCCAAATTGTTGATTTGTTTCAAACATGAATATATTTAATAAATAAGTAATTTTGCATTTGTTAAGGCAGAGCTTTGACCTTGAATTACTTCACTAAGTGTGTACTGATGCACTTGGGAAATCTTTTCTCAATGGGATTGAGGTAAGTTTCTGACAAATTAAATAAAATTCAGGTTCAGAATGTGGGATAACATGCATGGCTTCAGACATCACAATTTTTTTCCAGTTATTTGATATATCGTAGGTAGACTTATTGATAATTTCATATTGGCAATGAACTGGCTGCATGGGCTGCAAGGCCAAGGTCAGACAGTCCCATTAAACACGCAAAGAGCTGAGTATTGCTGAGGGCACCCAGGGGAAAGCAACTCAGGAAAAATTCCAATACCACATCCATAAAACCATCAAAAATTGTTCTTATAAGAAATCTACATTTGGGGCTCTTCTGTTGAAAATGTAATCTTACTGTATCTCCAGCAATTCCCAAGAAATTTTCTATGGGAATACTTCTGAAAAAATGTATAATGACCTCCAACCATTTTTTTCCTTCATTACTTGTCTGATATTTAATGATAAGTGTTTTTCATAGTAGATTTCAATAAAGGGGAAACTTGATCAGCTGCTGTGGGGTGGATATTTCCAGCTTTTTCTTCTAACCAAACACTTGAAATATATTTCCATTTTCCTGGATGAATTAAAGCTCTGTCTTTAAGACCAGATTGGAGAGAAGATCTGCTTAAGAGACTTGCCTTGGAGAGTGGGAAGTGGGCACTTGTGGAAGGAAGCCTGCAGTGGTTTCCTCCTGGGGGGCTGCTACTGGCAGGCTGCTTACCCCAGACCAACCGCAATAGTTCGTGGGTCCCTCAGATCTGCTAGCTGGAAGCGTGGGTGAGGCTTTGGAATGAAGAGTGGGCTTCTGCCGTGGGTTTGAAAGGCGTTTATTGTTGCAGCTTCACGTGCAAAAGGCAAGGCTCAGCCTGTCCTTCTCCCTTATGTACCCCAGGACATAGCCTGAGGCCACAGGAGAATTCGGGTCAATGGATGAAGTGGGAGGGAGGTTCTAGAGTGGGACACTTAGCAGGACAATTGAAGAGGGCAGGTGCTTGAGCACCTGGCCAAATGGGAGATGATTTCTCTTCAAGTTTCCAGGGTGATTGACAAGGGGCTCCCCTCTGGGAGATACCAAGGGGATCAGGGGATGGGTGAGAGGATTCAGGAAGGGACATACCAATACAGACAAATACAAATACAATACAAATTCAAAAACCTGAAACTCGCGTCGCTACAGAAGCCTAAGAACAAAGCAAATAATTCTGGTTCTTTCCATGGCTCCCTACAGCCTGCAGTTTCCAGGCTAATCTGAACACTTGACTCACTTGTTCTCTGGGCTCAGCTGCTTGGAAAGCTGTTCAGTATTGGAAAATAAATAAAACCACAGCAAAGAGTTACAGAACTAAGCACTGTCTTCTTTCCTTCCTGTTAGAATGAGGCTTTGAAAAGTCAGATTTAAGATGCTACAAAATACTGGCAAGCAACAAGGTAGGGGTATGTTATCTTTAGGTGATGTCTCTCTCAAAAAATGTGGTTTGTTCTTTAGGATTTTCTGATCTCTCTGCAACCTGATCTTATTAACAACTAAAAACCACACAAGTCCACACAAAACTGGACCAATGGCACTTACAAGTAAGTTTTTTTGTGAACATGTGGGGCTTTGAAACTGCTTTAATTTTTGAAAAATAAAAGAAGTACAAGGAAGCTAAAGAGTAAGAAGACCTGAGAGCAAGAAGAATACAAGGCACCATTGCGCAGGGCACCTACACTTCTATCAGAACAGGAATTGTGACATGACAAAGAAAGAACAATCAGAGCTTTGCTCAGAGGTTTTGCCCTAAAACTTTGTCCTTGACATCACCTTATATTTCTGTTTAGAGAACCTCCTCTCTCACTCTGTCCTTCCCTCCATAAAATGACATTTGCCACTTGTCCATGCAGATTTTAAGCTATTTCCACCAAAGCAGGTCCTGGTCACTCACATGCAGAGTGCCTGGGAAGCTGGCACTGACCTTGGCGGCTCCTTATGCACTGCTGTGAAGAGTACAACATCTCCTCCAGGTCTTTCCTTCACTTGGAAATCACACCAAGCTAAATCACAACCTTGAGAAGTCACTTAGTGGTGTTTTCTAATTGAATGTAATTGTCAAGTGAACGCAAATCCTAGGAGATATTGCCACATTAACACGGCACCTCCAACTGTTTAGTCACTGATGAAATGTTGATCTCCCTTCCCATGGCACAAGTCAGGAAATGTAGCAGTGTAACAGCCAGAACAACAGGCTTTTACTTCTGCTTCTGTCATTTCTTTATCACGCATTATTGAGGGAAATAATGGGTGTTTTCCTGAGCTTCTTCACTTGTTTTACAGGAAATAGTAACTGTGACCTACTGGGGAGGGGAACCAAAGGACGGGATTCAAACCTGGAAAACATGCTGAGATAAGAGAAGAAGCTCAAGTATTTATTAAGAAGAGTTGAGCAAATTCCTTTTTTCAGAATTACTGAAGTTTCTTACTTGGCATATAATTGGCAGAATGATAGAAATTATATTTTATATAAATTTAGTGTTTAGTCACACACTTTATCCATATTCCTTCATTGAAACACTTTTCTCATCAACCTGATGGAGCTCAGGGATTTTTCGTGGTGTCAGCTGTTTTCTGAAGAGTAACTTTAGAGGCCTGTCCTTTCTGTATTAACAGATATAAATAGCAATATCAAAAAGAATATAAAAAAATCAGTTTTTGCAGGCTTTGTACTCTGCCTGCTGTGCAACCCATGTTCTTGACCTACTGAAAGCTAATGACAGAGTTAGGACTTAATACTCCACTGACCTTGAAGACTGATCCCAAGGACCTGATTTGGAACCACTGGAAAAACAGAAAGGTTATGGGGCAAATAACCTATTTCTTCCATAACAGGACTTCTGAATGATGCCCTGGCTGAACGTAGCAATTTACACATGCTTGCATGTTATATTTTCTAAATTTCAAAAGTCTGTATAATTTATCTTAGTTAAAGATCTAGTACAATTTGCTTTCATTTGATGCAGGAAGAGGATTCATTCATTTAGCTTAAAGCTCCCTGTGTTTGAGCCCACATCTGATTTTACATAGGTTGGCTCTGTGTCATGAAAATTCAGTGCAGTAACTCAGTTCTGTGAATTTTTCACATTATTACGATACTCCATCTGCCATTAGGGGAAAAAAGTCATGCTCATATATACAGGCTTTCTCTTACTCCTGCTTATTTCCTTTCTTTTAAGCATTTGGATAAGCAGGGACAGCAGAGAATGAAGTTCAGAGACATAAACCAAGAACTGCACTTTTGTTTTTGCAATTCCTTTTTTCTCTAATGACCACTGACAGCAAGGTTGGAGGCAGGATGGGTCCCTTTCCCCTTGCCTTGCTGATCACTCTTCATGCCAGAAAAACAATTTCCTAGAAAAATATGTAGGATAAACAAAGAGAATATTATCACCTTCATACATTTTTTGCCCTAATTTTGATCCATGGCTGACACCTATGCTAAGTACAAAATGATCAGGCAGAGCATGGGGTGATTATATTGTTATAGAAGTTACTCTCACCCTTCCATCTCTCCATCTCATCCATTCATTAAAAAACACACAGCCAGCCATCTTCCAGCAGCACTTGGGCCACTGGGGGGGGGGTATATGACAGGTCTGATGAAAATTAATTGAAGCTGAAGCTATTAACACAGGTTTGGATTGACTTTCCTTATCTCAGACCACAGCTACTTGAGCATGTTAATTACACGGTTGATCTTCGTGAGCGTGGGAGGGAAAACAGTTGTTCCTTCACCAGTTGATATCCTGTACCGTGTCCATTTAGGGATGTACCACTGAATGCTAATTAGCCCGAGAGGCAAAGCCAGCTCTGCTCCAGAGAGGTCACATCTTCAAACACAAGCCCATGTTCTGCTTTAGTTGAACACAAGAAATTATTTTGGAAATATGAAGGCAATTGAATGCAAGACCGACAAAGATTAGCAAACATGCCAATTAATAACTGCATTAAATAACTGCAATAAATCCTTCTATAAAATACAGAACCAATTACAAGCCACACAAATCATTAGCAGACTATTGCGATTTATGAGGAAAACTGTGACTTGATGAGAAAAAGCAAGCAATGTGCCAAGCAACCTACAAAACACATTCCCAAATGTTCTTCAGAAGGTTTGGGAACACTGACTTTGAAGAAAAACGATCACAAATCTTGGAGCTCCTGGCAGATGTCATCCCTTGGAATCCCAGTTGTTTATGTGCAACCAACTGGCTTGAACGTTGTTTCATGGCTATGCATTAGAAATATAAAAATGTGTAAAGCTCACCTTGAGGAAAAAAACAAAACAGGTCTCATAAAGCAAGGTAATGGCACAGAATATCACTATAAAAATGGGATAGAATAGTGATAGAAGCATAAGTATCAAAACATCACACACAAAAAAAAAATTTTTAGCTAATATACATAGCTATTCTGCTACTTCATTGGTTTTGTCCGAAAAAGTAGTTGTAGCCAATCCCTGAGATGCAAGGAAAGAACGTGACACAACAGCAGGTCTTCTCAGCCAAAAAAAACAATTCTAAGAAAAGAAAACTAATTTTTTTTTTTTTCATTTTCCATCAAGACAACCTGGGTTATATACAGAATTGAGGGCTCTTTACGGACCAGCTGTTTACCCTTTAAAATATTCAATAGAAAACGTTGCATTTACCCCATTCTTCACTTTTCTTTCATGAAGAAGGAAAAAAACAAACCCAAACCAAAAGGGTTATAATTGTTTAAGGTGGTGGTAGTTTAGCATGGATGTGAAGTTTTTTTTCTAAAGAAGTTATAGCAGATGTTGACAGCTTAGTTGACCAATAAAAAGTTAGTTACGCCTCTGGAAAACCCCGGCTTAAAATTAGAAGATCCCAGGTAACGTCCTTTTCCTTCCGACCAGTCACAGGTAACAACCGGCCCCAGCAGCTGCTCTGAGGAGCGGCCAGGCCGGCTAGGCCCCTGCCGCTTCCCACTCCGGGGGGGGAGGGGGGGGCGGGGGGAGTCGGCTCAGGGCCTGGCCCTGCCTCTGGGCCCAGGCCGGCCGCGCCTCCTCCGCTTCCCCCGATAGGTGGGGGAGCGGCCCGAGACCTGGCCGGGCTCCATCGGTTCTCGGCGGGGGGGAAGGAGAGGCTGTAGCTTAACATCAGCTAATTTTAAAACCGCTGGCCAGGCCCCTGATAAAAGTTATAGGCCTGATTATCACCGAAAAGTGGGCAGAGTTCCCTCCTCCTCCAGTAATTCCCGGGCAGAAAAAAAAGAAAAAAGAAAAAAGCCCAGCTCTGAGATCCCAAGCCAAAAAAGCTGCTGCCCAGCAGAAATCGCGACCAGTGCAAGCCTGAGCAAATTTAACTCTTTCCTGGCAAAATAAAGTTTCTAAAGCTTAACCCTTCCCTTTTCCATGAAAAACAGAATGATTTAAAATGTAGAGAGACAGCATAAGACAAAGTCAGTGAAAGAACTGATAAAGACTATTAGAAAAAAACAAAAAGATAGAAGTGGACATTTTTGACTGGACTCCTCTGGATGTAAACCATAGAAAAATAAACTATTTCTTGTAATATCATAATGGTATTTGAAAGAATGCAAGTTCTAGTCAAAAGTTGTATACTGATATAATTGAGATCTAATTGAGAATTTTGAATAAAGTAAGCCCTCATCTCCTAGAGTAAAAAAAAGTTGCAGCTTTTGAAATGAAGATAATTCTATAAAAAAGTAATTTAAAGCCCCAACTCCTGAAATAAAAATGTCTCTATTTCCTTTGAGATGGAGATGATTTTAGAGACAGAAAAAAAATTTCCTTGTTTTATACTAAAAAATGCATTCTTAAACAGTACTCCAAATATGCTAAAACCTATGAGTAACCAGAAAAATAGCTGCTAATAAGTAAAACTGCACAATCTGAAAAAATTCCAAGCAGTTGCAAATTTGTGACATTGAAAGCCACCAGACTATTTTTTTCTTGTAGCAAATATCCCCATAAAACTCTAAAAAAACTCCTCTCCCAAAGTAATGCAGGAATATATTTAAATAGTTACAACTGACTAAAATTCAATTTTCTCTCTATATTGTGTAAAAAAGTAAACAGTTTGTCGTAAGAGAAAAAGTTAGTTAAGAAGTTTAATTTGTTTTTTTCTTTTTTTTTTCTTAGTGTCTGTTAATAAAACTATCTGTTTACCTTAAATTGAGCCTGTTTTGCCTTTGTCCTGGGTTGACGGTGCCTCCTATCCCAATCGTGCAGCTTTATCTCTATGTACTACACTGTTATGTCTGACAGCTGCCCCCCCCC
>JANPWX010017790.1:45509-61302 GCA_024734555.1 Trochalopteron elliotii | reverse complement strand
CGAGAGCAGATTCAGAGGAGTGAGTTTGTTTCTCAAAACAAACTGCGTGCTTCTTCTTTCCCTGCTCACTCTCAGAACCAGTCTTAAAGGTACAGAACAGACGATTTGGGGATACATAGTCACCCTAGGACATTCCACCCCTTATCACCATATCGTCAACTTATCAAAACTAATTGAATTTTAACTCTACAAACACACATTATGCATGCATATATCTATATAAAAACAATATACAGCTATATACAGACAATGGCAGTGCCATTCAACAAAAAGTGATATGTACACATGGTTTTCATCCAACAATCAGATCTCCCTGAGGTACACATCGTGTTGTTCCATCTTTCTGCATTATCCACCATGTACAACCTGGTCCCTGAGCAAAGACAATCCCACGGATGGGTTTGTCCGTACTTGAGGTGGATTTGATCCAAACTGTCTTCCCTAGCAAACCTCTTGCATGTACTACAGGGACTTTATCTCCATCTACTGTATGCAGGAGCTCAGACTGGGCAGGGCCTGCTCTGTTGTTGGAACCTCGGGTGTTAACTAACCAGGTGGCCTTTGCCAGATGCTGCTCCCAGTTCTTGAAAGATCCCCCACCCAATGCTCTCAAGGTGGTCTTTAACAGTCCATTGAATCTTTCCACTTTCCCAGCAGCTGGTGCATGGTAGGGGATATGGTACACCCACTCAATGCCATGTTCCCTAGCCCAGGTATTGATAAGGCTGTTCTTGAAATGAGTCCCGTTGTCTGACTCAATCCTCTCAGGGGTACCATGCCTCCAGAGAACCTGCTTTTCAAGGCCCAGAATGGTGTTACGGGCTGTAGCATGAGGCACAGGGTAGGTCTCCAGCCACCCCGTGGTGGCTTCTACCATTGTGAGCACGTAGCGCTTACCTTGACGTGTCTGGGGTAATGTGATATAATCAATCTGCCAGGCTTCCCCATACTTGTATTTGGACCACCGTCCACCATACCATAGGGGCTTCACCCGCTTGGCCTGCTTGATTGCAGCACATGTGTCACAGTCATGAATAACCTGAGAAATACTGTCCATGGTGAGATCCACCCCTCGGTCTCGTGCCCACTTATAGGTGGCATCTCTGCCCTGATGACCTGAGGCATCATGAGCCCATCGAGCCAGGAACAACTCTCCCTTGTGTTGCCAATCTAAGTCTATTTTTGACACCTCTATCTTTGCAGCCTGATCTACCTGCTCATTGTTTCTGTGCTCCTCATCATCTCTACTCTTGGGGACATGGGCATCTACATGACGGATTTTTACAGGTAGCTTCTCTATCCGAGTGGCAATGTCTTTCCACTCTTCGGCAGCCCAAATTGGTTTTCCTCTACGCTGCCAGTTAGCCTTTTTCCACTTCTTCAACCATCCCCATAAAGCATTGGCTACCATCCATGAATCAGTATAGAGGTAGAGCTTTGGCTACTTCTCTCTCTCAGCAATGTCCAGGGCCAATTGAACAGCTTTGAGTTCAGCAAGTTGGCTCGATCCACCATCTCCTTCCGTGGCCTCAGCGACTTGTCGTGTGGGGCTCCACACAGCTGCTTTCCACTTCCGGTTCGTCCCTACAATGCGGCAGGAACCGTCAGTGAAAAGAGCATAATGTGTCTCCTCTGCTGGCAGTTGGTTGTATGGTGGAGCTTCTTCAGCACGTGTCACTGGTTCTTGCTCCTCTTCACCTGTGAGACTAAAGTCTTCACCTTCAGGCCAATTTGTAATTATCTCCAAAATCCCAGGGCGATTCAGTTTTCCAATACGGGCGCGCTGTGTGATGACAGCAGTCCACTTACTCCATGTAGCATTGGTGGCATGGTGGGTAGACGGAACCTCTGCTTTAAACATCCACCCCAGCACTGGTAGTCGGGGTGCCAGGAGGAGTTGTGTTTCAGTGCCTATTACCTCTGAGGCAGCTTGGACTCCTTCATAGGCTGCTAAAATTTCCTTCTCTGTGGGAGTATAATTGGCCTCAGACCCTCTGTAACTTCGGCTTCAGAATCCCAATGGTCATCCTCGAGTCTCCCCAGGCACCTTCTGCCAAAGACTCCAGGACAGACCATGGCTCCCGGCTGCAGAGTAGAGCACGTTCTTCACATCTGGTCCTGTCCTGACTGGGCCAAGGGCCACTGCATGGGCAATCTCCTGCTTGATCTGGGCAAAGGCGTGTTGCTGTTCAGGGCCCCAGTGGAAAGTGTTCTTCTTGCGGGTAACCAGGTAGAGAGGATTCACAATCTGGCTGTACTCGGGGATATGCATTCTCCAAAAACCTATGGCACCTAGGAAAGCTTGTGTTTCCTTCTTGTTGGTAGGTGGAGACATTGCTGTGATCTTGTTGATGACATCAGTAGGAATCTGACGCCGTCCATCTTCCCACTTAATTCCCAGGAACTGGATCTCTCGAGCAGGTCCCTTAACTTTGCTCTTCTTGATAGCGAATCCAGCTTTCAGCAGAATCTGGATGATCTTCTCTCCTTTCTCAAACACTTCAGCTGCAGTATTCCCCCACACAATGATGTCATCGATGTACTGCAGATGTTCTGGAGCCTCACCCTTTTCCAGTGCAGCCTGGATCAGTCCATGGCAGATGGTAGGACTGTGCTTCCACCCCTGGGGCAGTCGGTTCCAGGTGTATTGCACTCCCCTCCATGTGAAGGCAAACTGAGGCCTGCACTCTGCTGCTAAAGGAATGGAGAAAAATGCACTCAATAATCAATACAAGTTTTTTCCACTCTCTCGAGCCCCACGTTGGGCGCCAAATTTACTGTATGTCCTGGTTTAGGGCAAATTTGGGAGGAAATCTCCAAATGGGGTTCCTCTGAAAAGCAAATCCAAACAGCCCCTCCCCCCAGCCGGTCCAGGGAAATAACTCCCCAGAGAAGAGTGGAAAAAAAAAAGCCTTATTTATTTAACAAACAAAATGCCCACAAGCATAAAGAATGAATAATAATAATAACAATAATAGTAATATGAAACAATAAAACCTCTCGCTGCTCCGGAGAGAGATGGCAAAACTGAGAGTCGGTGCCAGGAGTCTGTTTATCAGTCCCTTCAGTGCTGAAAAATGCCGAGACCCGGCCCGGTGGGCCACGGGTGCAAGATCCCGGTGCTCCTCTGGGTTTTTCAGTCCAGAGCAGATTTAAACAGTTCCAAAGAAAAATAAAATAATAAAAAAAAACAGTCCAGGAAAGCTTCTTTGCCTCAGCTAGCTAGACTAACAAAAGGAGAAAAAAACTCTCTCTGGCTGCCCTCCGTGCATCCGACGAAGGAAAAAAAAAACTACACAGTCCCAAGGACGAGAGCAGATTCAGAGGAGTGAGTTTGTTTCTCAAAACAAACTGCGCGCTTCTTCTTTCCCTGCTCACTCTCAGAACCAGTCTTAAAGGTACAGAACACAGAACAGACGATTTGGGGATACATAGTCACCCTAGGACAGGGGGTCACAGGGGAACCCCTTACCTCCTGCCCGATGCCTCAGGAGAGACGTCGGACAAAGGCTACAGGGGGGTTTTGTCCAGGACAGGCTCAAGGGGTGGGTACAAACTACAGACCAATAAAACAAAGCAAAGTACCAAATGCCAACTGAATTACCTAACTACTAACAAATCAAAGGTAATTTGGGGAGGGGTCTCGGGGGAATCTGCCAACTGCTGTCCAAATCTCCTTGAAAGTTCTGGACCTTGGAGATAAGGACTCAATGATGGACAGGGGAAGAAGGAGAGGTTGGGCAGGGAGCATCATGGGGAGAGGACCAATAGGAAACAGTCTCTGGGCAAAGACCAGAGAGGCATAGAAACTCTTATCAACTTATGATAAGAGAAAACTCCAAGACAAGGAGCCCTTATGGGGTAACTAGGGCTATACTAACTTATAACAAAACCTTTTCTAAAACATGGAAATCTTGCAAACCCGCACTGGGTGACTGATACAGGTTAACATGTGGTCAGTGTAATGAACCATGTGTAAATGTATATATCTCTGAGGGTCCAGCCTTTGCAGAAAAGTGGCTAAAATTAATTAGCAAGACTGCTCTTCAGAGGTGTTTTGTAAAGCAAAAGGTTTAATAAAGAAAAATAACAAAATAACAAACATTACAGAAAACAAATGAAAAGCCACACACAGGTGTCCGAGAAACCTCTGACACCCTGCTACAAATACTCCAAAAAGCCTCTCCTTCCTTTGTGCTCCTTCCTAAATACTGAATGTTTTAGGAGGAACAACCTGGCCTGCTGCCAATAAGGAGAGATACAGGATTTGAAGAACAGTGACAAGGTCCTATAGGTGCTTGTCTCTTGGCCCTGAGCCAATTACTGCCAGGAGGGTATGGAAAAATCTAGGTAAACTTCCTGAAATGTTAGAGGTAAACTGAAACTCTTTCCCTATTTGGAAACACCTGCTGGGGGTGTGGGGTGCATTACCACAGGTGACAAAAACATTTCTTAAAAATATTCAAGACCTACTCATCCAGCCATCCTTGCACATTTTTGACCTCCTCCATTATATGGAGAAGTACTAAATTTTCTGTTGAAAATACAGGTAAGAAAAGGACACAAGACTACAGTATTGTCAGTTTATGCCACATAAAGGTTAAAGTAGTAATATTTCTTCTTTTTCTTCGGATTTCTTGAGAAACATACACTCACAGGATTGCACACTTCAAAATAATTGGCCAGTGTGAGTTGACAGATCTGATCAGAGCAGAAGGGTCGTTTCCAGATGCAATGAGCCTGATCTTCTGTCTGAAAACAAAGATTACAGGGGACTTGCAAGGGTGAAGGAAAAGTAGTAACTTCCTCATCTCTGTGGATATTTTCTGAAGGAAGAGATTAAAAAAAAGGTAAGACACTGACTTTAAAACTAAAAAAGCTTCCCAGAGTCTGCATCACTGAAGTTCATTTACAATGGTTCTGTTTTCGTTTATTATTGTTGGTCAGTATTACAATAACTTCTAATTTTGCTATGCAATTGTGCTACTCCCACAGCTGAATTACCTGACAATTTAGTAGGAATATTTTCCTTCTCTCATCCATGACAATATTACAAAACAGGGAGTTGTCATTCCTGGGAAAGTCATACCTGAACTGCATTTTATACATCCCTTCAAACTGACAGTGATTAATAGTCATCCCACATAGGGAAAACTTAATCCAAACAATCTATTTCATGTTTACTCAAGAGAGTATTGTGTGTTACTGTAAAACTCTGACGTCATGATTAATTCCAATAGTCTGGTTTTCTCTTATCCCCAAGACTTGTCACTGCACAAAAAAAAAAAAAAAAAAAAAAAAAAGTTTGATTGGTTTGAAATGATTCATTCTGAAAAAAACCCAGATTGATATTTACTTTTTTTATTGGTGCCACCTAAATGTCCTACAAATGGATTCAGTGCAGATTCCAGGAGCTGGACTCAAGTGGGTCCATATTTATATCTTCCCCTTCATCTGTGTGAAAAACGAGGTTCACTTTCTATGTAGATTTTAAGAGATAAGTTTAATAGAAAGTAAGGCAATTAGGAGATAGGAAAAAAGCAAAGTACGGCCGGCCAGGTGACTTGGCATTTAGCCAAGTCCACACCCTGCTGTATCAGAGACATTCTTTAAATACCCTTTCTATTGCATCAGTCTGTTGAATATTCATATTTTTCTATAAACTATTTTCCATATTCCAGGAACTGTTTTGCATGGTCCCTCCTCGGGTCTGCCTTTTTAGAGCATGCGTGTTTCTTGGCTGTGTCTTCATTATCACCTCCAGGTTGGCCCTTGGTCCATACTTTTTTCAGGTGGTAGATGCTGATAGTTGGTGTATCAATAGCAGGGTCTTCTTTACATGTTCACTGGATGTTATCCTGACCAAACAGACAGTTTAAGCACACTATATCAACTACTACCACTATGTCTAGTTTTCTTTATTAATAGCAGAAATAAAAACCTTATATTTTTAATACAATGTTATTAATCATATAACACACACACTTTGCGAAAAGCCAACTTTATAATATATATCTATAACAATCTGTAAACCTTTCCTCAAGTTTCATCCACCTTCTCTAAAGGGTTTAACTGCTCCAAGGAGCATTTCCCCAGCCTCTGTTTGTATTCATCATGCAGAAACCTTGGCTGGAGCAAAACTGAATACAGAGGCAAATTACAAATTAACTTTTTGCAAAATCTTCCTTGGAATGAATGGCAGCACTAGATGTTTTCTTTTTTTTTACCAAAACAAAATTATCCTTCTATTAGAAACAAATCACTCTAATTGGCCAGCCAGACTGGAGAGTAAGTTGCTAATTTTTTTCCTAATAAAATGCTTACAAATCTATAATGATTTTTTGATGTTTCTTCTGTTCTCACTGTATGCTCATAAAGTGTACAAATCATTAACTGAAATATATTTTATTCAGAATTGGAGTAATTTGCTTTATATCTTATTTTAGGAATAATGCTTTAGAAAAAAAATTACCCTGAAAGTAATCTTTATATGTCATCACCCTTGAAATAAGGTATATCCACAGTTTAGATCTTGGTAACAAAATTAAGACCTGATTGTTCTAATATAAGTTATCAAAACCAAAGTAATCTAATCTAATTTCATGAGTGTGGACAATAATTCTTGTCCTCCAATAACATAGGCTTTTTAAATAGAAAAATTAATGTTTCATTGGACTTATGTACACAGAAGATGAAATAAATGTGGTTTAAATTGTGCGTAGTTACCCTGAATGAACAATTTAGGAGCAATCAATCTGTCACCCACTTGAATCTTTAAAACAAGCATGCAATCTAATAGTGTTTTATGAAATTACATTTGTCTATTAGACTACTACATCAGAATATCTATCAGATAAGCAGGATAAAAATGTACTGCTTCTGAATAACTAAATTATAATAATTTGTAAATAAATCAGGCAATTTTTACTACACTATAGTGTAAAGTATTTCTAGACACCTTAGGAAAGATGATAGAGGCAAAAGATTAGATATAAAAATAATATAGAGAGTAAATGTTGATATTGCAAGTTGAAAGGTGCCTGTGACTTTTTTTGCCAGTACTTATATATGACCCTGGTGGAAAGAAGCAGAATAAATATGAAATCCAGAATTAATATATATATTAATATCTTGTTCATAGTCCATTTTTAAATATGCATATCTTCCAGGTTCTACAATTCTGCCTTAAAAGCCATTTTGAAATTACAATTAAACAACAACTCTCCTCATGTTGTCTAGCTGGCAATTTATGTAAATTCTGATTTTAGCAACATTTTCCTGAGTGCATTAAAAAATAAATGGTTGATGATTCTTTTATTGCATCATGTACCCCAAAACCAGAATTATTTGAATCAGATTGCACAAAGATTAAGGAAAGAGAAAATGTTTAAAACTGCAAAACTTTTGTGTGCTTGTGACCCTGCTGGTTTGTGACCAATATCCATGCAGAGAATTGTTGTGGTGTGGTTTTAGGTTTACCAGTTTTCTGTACCCAGTTGTTCTTTGTTTTATACTGTTTTACAATGGTATGTCCCTGTATCCCCATGTTAAACCCCTTTTTGGTTTTTCCCACATTATGAGTCCTGTCCATCACTCTGCAGCCCCGCCCTGAAGCCTGGAAAGTTATAGTGAGGCTGTAGAGTGATTTGGCAGGTTCTCGATTCCCCACTCCCCTTTTTATGCATGGAATTGTTCTACTGTCTGTCCTTTGTGTTCTAAATCACTCCCCTCCCCCACCCCAGATTGGTTCTAGGCTGTCCCCTAACCCTTTCCCCACCCCTATACTTAAAGTGAGACACAGAGGGGAAGACTCACTTTTCATGGGTTCCCCCTCTGGGTGAAATAAAACCCACTTGAAACCCATGTGAGTCCTCTCTTCTTCCTTGCCATTGCCACGCTTCTGCCTGAGGCCAAGACCCACAAGATCGGAAAGGTACCAAGGTGTACTGTGAAAAACGAGGTTCACTTTCTATGTAAATTTTAAGAAATAGGTTTAATAGAATATAAGACAATTAGGAGATAGAAAAAAAGCAAAGTACGGCTGGCCTGGCCGGGTGACTTGGCATTTAGCCAAGTCCACACCCTGCTGTATCAGAGACATTCTTTAAATACCCTTTCTATTGCATCAGTCTGTTGAATATTCATATTTTTCTATAAACTATTTTCCATATTCCAGGAACTGTTTTGCATGGTCCCTCCTCGGGTCTGCCTTTTTAGAGCATGCGTGTTTCTTGGCTGTGTCTTCATTATCACCTCCAGGTTGGGCCTTGGTCCATACTTTCTTCAGATGGTAGATGCTGATAGTTGGTGTATCAATAGCAGGGTCTTCTTTACATGTTCACTGGATGTTATCCTGACCAAACAGACAGTTTAAGCACACTATATCAACTACTACCACTATGCCTAGTTTTCTTTACTAATAGCAGAAATAAAAACTTATATCCTTACCACAACATTATTAATCATATAGCACACACCTTGCCAACTTTATAATATGTATTTATAACATGTACCCTTAAATGCGAGCTCGGTGCCAGAGCTAGCCAGAAAACGGGACTCTAGTTCCCTGAAAGCAGCACGGAACCCCTGCAGAGAACCATCTTATTTCTTTATTTTTTTACCACTGGTTTTGTATCTGCAAAAGCTTGAGGAAACAAGGCAGGACAAATTTTAAGTATGTGCATAATTATTGTCCACTTAAACATGTGCTTAAGTACATTCCTGGAGCTGGGCCCAGTGACCTCAGCTCTCTCCATGAAAGTCAAAGTAACAGAAGCTATTTATGCCTAATACTGCAGGATGTAACTTTTAACATCTCGCTATTAGAAAAATTAAATTTTAACCTTGTCTTGCTAATTCCAACTATTACTGGGGCCATATTTATGCCCCAACATAAAGTTCAGTTTATCACTCTGATGCTTTAACCTTTGGCCATCCTCTCCCTAACATTTTTTTAAACATCAAAATATCCTCCAGGTAATTATAATAGTGTTGATTTAATAAATGAATAATTTTTCCCTTAATTTTTTTCTCATTATGTAAAAATCAAAAATATCTAGCAAAATGTGGCAGGGTGGATCTAAGGATTTTTATTTTTTAACTAAATGGAATGACTTACAAAAACAAAAGATGTAATGGTTGTGAATTCCTAGAAATGTGAAGCATGTTGACTGTACTCTGCATTACTCTGATGGAAAATGCTAGGAATCAAAGTTTTCATTTATATGGCTGGTTAATAACTTTGGCAATTTTTATTGTGCAACAGTTGTTTTTAATTGCTAGATGCATCCTGAGCAGTGCTAGGCAATAAAAAATAGGAAGATGTGCTTTTATCAAGCATGACTCACTTAATAACCTTGAATTTAATATGAATTTCTCCAGCTCTTATATTTATTTCTTATGGCAACTTTCACTAGATACTAATAAGTTATTAGATATTAATGAGTTACTAGGCGTTGAGTTACTAGACATTGATGAGTTACTAGATAATAATGAGTTAGGCTTTTATGCACTTTTCTTCATGATTCTTTGAAGGCTCAAGTGGAAGTTTTCAGAATTATTGGTATTTATAAATTCTGTTTAAAAAGCTTTAACATCCAGAACTCTCTTCATTAGAAAAATCCCCGTGCCTGGCAGTGATGTTTGCAGTGGTTTTTGGTGAGAGAAACTCCAGATGTATTCCTTGGTCAGATTATGCACAAGACAGACCATGGAAATGCCAGATTTCTGCAGAAAATATTTGCATAATGTGCTAGACATGAAGTGACATCACATCAAATTGCTCTTTGAAAACATGGGAAATGCATAAATTTGTGTCCATACCACAAGTATTTAATTCCCCTTTGATCTTACTGGAGCATTCCTCTACCTTCAGTATTTTTCTCTGGAAATCTCAGCTTAAAAATCCTTTTTGTTCTGCCTGGCACCCTTTCTGAAGGTGTTGTGGGGCTCCACATGAGGGCAGCTGGGAGCAGAAAACAGCTTTCTGTTCTTGCTTTGCACTATTTTCTGCTAGAGCATAAAGAATCTTTGGCTCCTCACCTTGAAACACTCCTGAGAACGGAATTTTGATCACTTCAGGTGGTTTCTTCTCACTGCTCTTGGACTCACATGAGTAATTCAAAGGCTATAATGCATTTACAGGAGAGCACGTGAGGAACTGACACCTCTATTCAGCAGCTGTGGAAAGGCAGAGTGCAATTTTAATTGCTTCTGCTGATCACTGGCACTGAGTGACAGAAGACATCTGTCCACCAGCAGTCTGCCTGTCCAGCAAGCAGAAAAGAGGGCAGCCCTGACCTGCACAGCAGTGAAAAATCCTCACCTGTTGGGGTTATGCGTGAGAGACGGGACCACTGAGAGATGTTTCAAAGCATGATTTATTGCCTCAGTCTCATGAAGGAGTGAGAACTTCTTCACCGCATGAGATACAGGTCAGCAATCTGTGGGCAGTGGTCACAAGACCACAGGTTACAAGGTGTCTTAAAGGTTTATTAGCCAATAAACTACTGCCACACAGATTGTTTCTACTTTCACACCAATCCCTAATTAAATTTTATCACACGTCTTGCCGCAATGCGGACTTTCTTAACCAATCATATAATGACACACAATCCTACACCTTAAAACTTTTTACTACCTTTGTAACTATTTCTACATCTGAACTTTAAACTCTAAAACCTTCCACTACCTAGCTTAGTATGTTTCTATCTAAACTACAAACCTATATTCTTACTTATGGTCTCTAAATTTGGAAGCCTTTTCCAAGGTCTCAGGTTGAACTCTGTATTCATTTCTGTGTTTGGGCCTGCATGCGCAAGGTTTTGAGAATTTTCTGTGCCTGGATTTCCACACTCACCCTTTGGGTGCCTCCTCAGGTGCTGCAGAGGCATTTCCCTCTGATCTACAAGAGAAAACGGAGGAAATGTGAGACTCAGGCTGTTGGAGCAAATTAGATGTCAAATCTTTTGATGCCAACACCTCTGGACAGCTGGATGAAAAGCTCCAGAGAAGGAAAACCTCTGCACAGAGGTGACACCTGAGAACTGATCTGTGGTTGCAGGGTGGTCACAGAGACGCCACTGCTCGCTGTCTGGAGACTGCAGCCCCCCTGCCCCAGGTGTCAGCACCTGGTTCCCAGCAAGCCCTGATGCCTCAGCAGGAGTCAGTCCTCATCATGTAAGTCCATTAATCACATTTCAGAGGCAAATTTCCTACAGCCACTCTCCATTTCTTCCAGGGATTGGGGACAGATTTAATTTTTCCCCTGAATGCATTAACCTAAAGGAGCAGCCTACTTAATTAAAATGGATATTGTTTCACTTTCTTTAAATATGCAAATGTCTTTATTAGACTAGGTGTCATGTGCTGTAGTTTCCTGCTTAATTAATCTCAACCTCATCTTGATTTGCCTCAATGGGAATAAAACTTTCCCATTTATTTTTGGTGACTTACCTCAATACATTCCCTACAACAGATTTGTTATCACAAGTAATCTCTTTTCATCACTAAATATACTTTGTGTAAACACCTAAGGCAGTAGCATAAATATATATATATAGGTCACAGGGGGTGTTTAGGTTGAAATTTGGGGTTACAGTGAATTTGGGGAAATTCCTCACATATAACACAGGGTTCAGCAGCACCACTGACCTCAGGGCTGTCTGTTGGTCTGCACCTAATGAGGGATGGAGGTTTTAATCTTTGACATTAATTTAGTTCCCACCTAAGGAAGGATAGGAACTAAGTTCTAATTGTCTAGTTTTTGGAAATATTTTTGTTGTACATAAATGGTAAAACAGTAGAATAGGAATCCCAAAGGAAGAAAGATAAATCCAAAAGATAACTATGTGACTTTTGTTTAAACTTTCTGTTACAGGGGTAATATTTCACTGAAGATTTAAGCATTTGTAAAACTTCTACAAATTTAATTTAATTACGTATCTAACAATGAATCAAAACTTTAGATTTAAATAAATTGCTTTGATATCTTCCTGTAGCTACATGAAATTTATATCAATAACCAGAACCAGTTTACTTTGACCTTATTTTTCAATTTAATTTCGTTGAAATTCCAATTAAACAGATCTAAACCTCCATAGTTTCACGTTCTGCTTTATTGGTAGCCAATCTGTGCAAATACTTTCATCTACTCAGTATTGAGAATTTCTCAAAGATCAGTCACGTGGCAGACAGTAATTTGTTAGGTCTAAAATTAATTGGACAAACAAAACAATGAGTTCCTAATAGTGGTTTTTGGGCTTTTTATTTGACTTCTTTAGTTGTCTTTCCCTCAGAATTACTCTGCATATTAAATTACGAATGAATACAGCAGTACTTTAGCTTAGTTTGTTCTTCAGGTGAACTTCTCAGACAGTTTTCAAAAGGAAATTTCTATGTCTGTTTTTTTAGGAGTAGTGTTATGTCTTCTTCATGGCATTTTCACAGTATCTACCTATTTTTTCAGCACAGCAGGCAGTACAAACCTACAGTTCAATGCAAGTGATCCATTTTTGTATGCATATGGAATTTTCTAATAGATTAAAAATACCTGAACCTGATTCCATTGCCTTTCCTCAACATTTTGGAAAATCCTGAAGAGAACACAGAGACCAGTTCAAGACCATCAATTTGCTTAGATTTTAAGTTGTCTCTCAGTGACCTGTCACATGCAAGGGCTGTCCTCTCCCAGTGACCAGAATTGCTCTGAGCCACACCTGATCTCAGAGTTTCAGCTGATCTCCCTTCCATTGCCATTTCCCCACCCTTCCTAGGAGCATCTGCAACTGGACAGGTTCTGCAGATGAGAGCAGTTAATATTTTCAACCTTTTCTGGCACAAACTCTGCTTTGCACCAGTGCTGAGTGTCCCATCCCCTGAGGAAATTCTACACTTGTTTGAAGAGAAAATGTTCACCTCCTCCTTTATGAGTAGCAGCATGTAAATCAAGTTCTTACTGCTCTTGAAATGGTAAAGTTATTCTGCATAAACTGACTGTAAATTCTCTCAATGTAGATTAATAGGGTCATTTCATTTTACAAAACACAAGTCCTTTGAACTGTGGGAAATTCCAAAACCTTGTCTCAGGAAGAGGCTTCAGCTTACCAGGATAAATTATTTCTAGTTCAACAAACTTTCCAAGAGCTGCAAAAATAATGTAATTTTGTTGCTGTTAATTGAAATCTCTATGAAAATATACCACAAATATTCCATGTCTTGCTACAGTAACTGTGGGATGAATCCTCTCCCTCAGGAAGCTCCTGAGAAGGGCACAGCTCTAGCACCCCTCCAGTTCCTGGAGTCTGGGGTGTCCAGGTGTATGGAAAACAACAGGAGATCCTTCCAGTATCATTGTTGTGCTTCTGTGGATAGTGAAAGTGTGTTTGGATCTAGTTTTCAGTGTAACCATTCTCATGTTGCTTGCTGTTTAAATTATCCATCCTAGAAGTGTCCTTTGATAAAGGAGAGAAGGAATTTAATGGCAGTGCGCTTCCCCACAAAACCCTAAAACCTGCCCATACTCTTTTCTGACAATATTTTGATCTCCCAGTGAAGCAATAAAGCAAAGTAACTTCAAATAATTGATGTAAATGTTTGTAGTGATGATGGTAAGAAGTTCTATCTTGAGCAAATTCAAAAATAGAAATGACACTTTTATACCTGCAGAAAAGTGAAAGTCATTTGTGGTATTTAGGGTTGTGTCTGATGGAATGAGAGAGACTAAACAGAGCTGAAGATTGCTTCCACTTTTTGTAAATAACAAATAAATAGTGGAAGTAAATGTTAGAAGAAATAAAAGTAAATAACCACTGCTGGTGTGGTAGTTTAGCACAGATGTGAAGTTTTTTTTCTAAGGAAATTATAGCACATGTTGACAGCTTGGCTGACCAATTAAAGAGTTAGTTATGCCTCTGGAGAATCCAGGCTTTAATCAGAAGATCCCAGGTGAGTCGGTTTTTTCTCTCTTCCAGATGGCCAGAAGTTAACATCACATCATAAAGTAGAGGCCCAGTCCAGGCCCCGCCACTCCCGGGCCTGGCCAGGCCTCTGGGGGCCACTGCCCCGTGAGCAGTGGCCTGGGCCAGCTGTGTCCCCTTCCCCCCCCCCCTAAAATAAATGGGCAAGGAGACTTGCTCCTTTTTAATGCCTTTATTAAGATCAGCTCTAGGTAAGGGGCTGGGCACACCACCACTGCTCCTGATGGACGACGCAGAGGAGGAGGTGATCAGCTCTTCCACTCAGCCGAGCTGGGGGTTCCTTCTCACAGGAGTCCCTGGAAGTCCCACTGATTCGTTGGAAAGCTTGGGGGAGTCCTGTGTATGGGATACTTCTGAAGTTATGGTGACAAGCTGGAACTCAGGTCTGGTTGGTGTGAGGCTCTCCATGGTTCTGCTGACTTAGAGTGGTTATTTTTAGGTTTTGGTTTGTGTTGGCTCGTTGTTTTTTAGGGGTTTTAAGTTTGAATTTTGTCCCACAAACACCTGAGGTCTTTTCATTTGCATGTAGGGCGGTGCCAGGTTCTCCCCAGTCGTTGTTATGGCCTGAGCCATGGTTGCTATGGCAGGAGTAGCACAAAGGAAGGGGTTTCAGGTAATTAACATTTGACAGACAAAACATTTAGGGAAGGTATTTCAATTACCATAACAATCAGTCTGAGCTAAACGGCAGAGAAAAGCCCCACCATAGGCAAGGCAAAACTGAACTTAGAAATTGTTATTTTGTTTCTTTACAGGTTTGAGCTAAACGATAGAGAAAAAGCCCTACTATAGACAAGGCAAACAGTATCTAACTGAATTCAGAAAATGGCATTTTGTTTCTTACACCCCCCAGCTGCTGGAGGGGAGGCTGCAAATTGGCAGTGCTGGCCCCGCGCCGGGGGCCACGGCAGCAGGAGAGGAGAGGCAGGCCCTGAATGGGCCGTGTCCTGGCTGGGCTGCTGGCACGCTGGCCCGAGGAAGGCATCTATCAGTGTTCCTGAGCATGCTTCCCTCCCCCATCACCTGCGCAGCTTTGAAGTTCAACACCAGGAGCCAGCTCCAGAGAAAAAAAGACTCTGGGCAAAGATATTAACCCTTTCTTCCATGGAAGACAGAGTGAGTTAAAATGTAGAGACACAGCATGAGACAAAGTCAGCGCAAGAACTGATAAAGACTATTGAAAGAAGGGATAGAGGAAGTGGACATTTTTGACTGGACTTCTCTGAATATAAACCATGGAGAAGTGGACTATTTCTTGTAATATCATAATGCTGTTTGGGGGAATGCAGGTTCTAGCTGGAGGGTTGTGTGTACTGATATAATTGAGATTTAATTGAGAATTTTGAATAGAGTAAGCCCCCGGCTCCTGGGGTAAAAATAAGGAGGTCTCAGCTTTTGAGATGAAGATGATTTTAGAGAGAAAGTGATTTGAGGCCCCAGCTCCGGGGCTAATAGGAGGTCTCTATTTCTTTTGAGATAGAGACAATTTTAGAGATAGAAGAAGAGAATCCTTGTTTTATACTAGAAGAAGCATTCTAAAAAAAACGGTACTCCAAATATGCTGGGAGACCCATGAGTAGCCAGGGGAAAGGCTACTAATGGGTGGGACTGCACAAATCTGCAAAATTCCAGGCGGTTGCAGATTTGTGACATTAAAAGCCACCAGACTTTTTCTTGTGGCAAGTGTCTCCATGAAACTCTAGAGAGACTCTTCTCGCAAAGTGATGCAAGATTATGTTTAGATGGTTGCAACTGTTATAAATGATCAACTAGCCAATCGGACAGAAAAATAATAAGTTTTATTTTTCCATTTTAAA